>JAJJWW010003628.1:0-141063 GCA_023531295.1 Papaver armeniacum
GTACGTAAGGTTGTCCCTATTACTTTTGAATCTCTTCTTTTCTTAGTAGGGTTGTCTAAATTGTGAACGTAGGATTGTCCAAAGGTAACATTACCCAACACTGTTGAACGTTAAGGCCGTCGTTATCGATGCATCTGGCATCTTGCCCTTCGGGGTGGCTTAAGATATGTCTGGATTTCGGTCCAGGTGTATACTCGCCTTCGTCCAGAGTCATACTCTTTCGGTGGCTATACGTTCAACATGCGAATATGTAAAACCATCCCCCGGCAGGTCGGCAAGTGTCCCTTGCTTGTCCCTCTGGACAAGGATAAAGTGGATATGCTGCTTTAACGGTCGCGAATGCGTAAACCCAACTAGAGTAGTGTGTCCACTCCCTGTTCAACACAAACACGACACAGAATGTGCTAAGGATTACTCTTATCAATGGGTAAGTTGCGTCTAGGCTGCAGTAAATTGGTGTAAAAGCCGCATCTCTCGGAGAGAAGAACGTTACGCGTTATTCTCTCCGCCCGACCCGGTACTTGTTATGGAAAAGGGCTCTGGTTTTGGTTTTGGTTTTGGTTTGGCTAGACTATGGATATAAATCTTCTTTTGATTTATGTTTCTTCAAAAAGTTAATTCTTTTTTATTTTTAGAAGTTAAAAAGTAACTTCCAAGTGTGCCTCATAAGTCATTAACTTTTTCAAACTGAATTGTATGGAAGACGAACCGTATCGTCAATAGTTAAGTCGCTGGGCTCTTAGTAGTTTTGGATTTTCAATTCTGATGCACCCAAAAACTGAATCGTCAATAGTTAAGTTATCGGGCTCTTGGTAGTTAATCACATGGCTCTTAGTAGTCACGTGGCTTTTAGTAGTTTTGGACATTTAATTTTGATGAACCCTGAAATTGAACGAAAACCTTTGAAATTTGGGTGGAAAATAAAACCGAAACGGAAACTATTGGTTTAAACTGGTTAATATGAGATTTTAAATTAGTTTAGTATCAACACTTAGATAATCAATAATAACATTAATCAATCGAGTTTTTACTTTAAATTTTAATTTTTTCCTCTGCACTTTACTTTAGTTTTCTAAATTATGCAATTAAGTAATGCAATATCACTAAACATTTAAACTACAAGCTTGTCGCCAAAACATTGACTCTCTAGGAAGTATAAAGGAAAAGAGAGAGTAAGCTCTCAAAAAAAAGGAAAATGCAGCGAACACATACATGGTTCACTCGTAAAAACCTTCACATAGGCCACGTTTTTTGGTTTACAGCCTAGCCACATTTCGAGTTATTTGTGTGGCAATTGGTCGTAGGTTTAACTATAGCCGCGTTTTGTGTTACCCTGCAGCCATAATGCACCATTTGGTCATGGGTTTAAACCTAAACCCATCAACTGTAGCCATAGGGCATCGTTTAATCACGGGTTCCAGTCTAAACCTATTGCCAGGACTGGGCTTGGTAGAGAACTCAAACCCAAGCCCAATAATCCAAACCCGTTCGTTCCGTCAGATTTGTTAAAGCAACTTATCATCCAACAGCTCATCCATTCATGACATCAATATCTGATGAAACTTCTCAACACCCTAGCCTCCCCATTCTCTTCTCTAATCGAACAGAACTCAACTTCACCTTCAATTCTTCCTCTCTTACATTGAACCACTAGTACCATCTTCATCTCCTCCATTAAACTCCATCCGACCATCTATGCACACAACCACTTCCATCATAAACACTAATTAAGCCTCTAATCGCTACCTCTCTCATTTTTATCTCTTTTCTTATCAAGAACAGTAACCCTAGAAGATAAGATTGAGAAAGCTAGGGTTAGGGTCTATCTTATACAATGGAGGAAACATCAAATTAATGAAGTTGCAAATGAATTAAATAAGGGAAACCCGTTTTTGTGAGTTGGGTCCCCATTAATTATCAAATTGAAGACGAATTTAGTGATTTTTATGTATAAATAGAGAAGGCATTGTGAGGTAAAACTCATGCCCGGATTAGCCGGTGCACCAAGTTGTAGTAGTTTATGTTTGTTATCAGTATTATTATGTTCTAATTCAATAAATAGGGTTTAAATGAAAGCCATAGCCTGTTATTATGCTATTCATACTTTGTGTGTGTTCTTGAGTGCTTAAACTGTTTTAAGATAGAATTGAATCTAAGTACGTCCACATTTTGCTTTCAAAGTGTATGCCATGTATCCATTGTAGTTAGAATACCACTGTGTTGATTATGATGCAACTCAAGCTTAACCAGACTGTTATTGATCCTTAGATTAGTTGTGCCCTGAGAAGACATTTAATGCTTTGGAAAGATACCTTAGTTGTGATTGAACTATCCATCGGAGAAACACCTTAGATATATGGCAGATTTGATCGTCACCCTTATCTGCTATAAGGACAAGAATAACACCATTAGTTGAATACATAGTGCAGGTTAGTGGTGGATTTGAAGGCCCTAGTATCCTATTTATCATTGTCTTGCACCTTGTTTTACTATTTCAGTCATTACCAACCATCTAGCCGTATCGGCAAACAAACCCCCCTTTTTGGTTACTCTTGTTTTGAGTCAGTTTTAGTAAGACCGTAGCTTTAACTTACACCCACCTTGTCCCTGAGGATCGACCCGTATTTGCACCTTACATAATATGCACTGTGCAATTGCAGTTTATTGTATGTACTCTTTACAGACCTACCAATAGACTTCTAGGATAGTAAAACCCTAAAGGAAAAAAGTCTCCACGGTTCATGATCCATTATCTACTTCAACAATAAGATATTTACTTGCTCAAAATAGAACAAAAAATCAACAAAAGATTTACAAGACTTGAATAACCTTGAAGCAATCCTTATTTTTCAAGTCCAAAATAAGGATACTGATTCATTACCATGAATTAAATAGTAATACAAAGGAATGTAATGTTCACATCTTGTGTCACGAGGTGACATTTCAAGGTTTGTAGAATTAACAGACTTACCTCGTCTATCTCTGAATCTTTTGGACTTCTTCTTGTTCCCAGGTGTCACTGACTGCTTCTAAAGAGTCGGATTCATCTTTTGCATGTCATTTTGAAGTTTGATAATTCTTTTGTTGTTTCTCTTGAATTTCCAACACTTACTTTGGACATGACTTATACTTCCACAAAAGTAGCAAATCAAAGAAGGTTTGCTTTGTAGAGATGACTCTTGTTCGTCACAACACACAGGAACAATTGATCCAGAACCGGCTGGAATAAAAGAGTTTGTTGTGCTCACGATCTTACTTTTGAACCCTAACCCACTTGTGTTTCCAAAAGCCTTTTGACCAAATAACATTGCTGAAATTTTGTCAGAGCTTCCGGACAACCTTTGCAGGTCACATTTAAGAGAATTGATCTCTTTTTCTTTTAGGGAAAGGGTTCTGGTGAATTCATCATTAAGACAGTCAATCTCAAGAGTTTTCACCTGTAGTGATGATTCAAGTTTATTCAACATTTCCTTCAATTGAATATTTTCCTGGTGAATTTCTTCAAACTTATCCAGAAATTCTAGGATCTCAGTTTCAGATTCGCATTCCAAACTAGAATTTGAGTTATATGAAACTTCTGCCGAGAAGGCTGAACTTTCCGTAGACACTACAACAGTATGTAAGACGTTGGGACACCGAGATAATTTTTCTTGACTTGAATCATCAGAAGCAATAGAGAGAGAAGATGATCTCTCGGATCTTTTGCTTTTCTTTACCATATCCTTGATATTTTGTGTCATCAGTGATCTATTAGAATCAACATTCATCATCTCATGACAAGCTAGAAGTTTCACTTGTAATGGTCACAGCATTGAACGCAGAAGTTCTGACTGTATTCTGATCAAGATCAAGTAATTTAATCTTTCCCACAAGAGTACTTCAGGAAAGATCATCAAGGTTATTTCCCCCAATGATGGCATGCTTTTTAGAATCGTATCTAGATGAGCGATCTGTGAATTTTCATCACAATGTCCTTTTCAGGAATAGTCTTACCAAATGTAAAAGATGCATTAACAATTTCAGACACTTTGTGGTTAAACTCATCAAATGAATCTTCATCTGCCATACGAAGGTTTTCCCAATCGGAATTTAGGTTTTGAAGCCTATCTTCCTTTTCACTGGTATTCCCTTCGAATACGGTTTCTCAGATTTCCCAAGCATCTTTAGACCGAGTGCACGTAATCACATGGTGCTGAAGATCTGGGGTAATGGCATGTATGATGGCATTCAAACCGTCGGAGTTTTGCATTGTAGCAAGTATCTCAGCAGCGTCGTATGCACCAATATCCTTAGGAATGGTCGCATTCCCTACTGCCACAACGGGAGCATCATAGCCATTAACTACATAAACCCATGATTGAAAATCACGCGCTTGAAGAAATGCACGCATAGCAATTTTCCACCATAAGTAATTTGAGCCATCGAAGACTGGTAGTACGTTTATAGAGATAGCACTTCTGTCCATATCAGATCGCTACAAACACATACTTATGAGGTATTTAATGTGTTTGCCTGCTCTGATACCAATTGAAAATACGGGGGTCTAACAACCACACCCAACAATTCGTTTGGCAATATGAGAAGACTTACTCCAATACACTTTCTAGAGAATCAACTTGACAGTCAGACTAAATCTAGAGTAAAGTATATCAAAGAGTTTAATATCTCTGTTTCACAATGTAATCAGCAAATCAAACAAATAGAAACCCGCGAAATTCGATTATTATGTGAAACAACTTGAACGTATTACCAAAGACCAATGTTCAAGTGTCAATCAATGTAAATCAACAACCAAAGGTTGGATATTCTAATTGATTGATATTAACGCACAACCTGTGATATTTCAATTATATAACAAAATATAATGCGGAAAAGAAATAACAAAGACACTAGAATTTTGTTAACGAGGAAACCGCAAATGCAAAAAAAAAAACCCGGGACGTAGTCCAGATTGAACACCACACTGTATTAAGCCGCTACAGACTCTAGCCTACTACCAATTAACTTCGGATGGGACTATAGTTGAACCCTAATCAATCTCACACTGATTCAAGGTACAATTGCGTTCCTTACGTCTCTGATCCCAGTAGGATACTACGTACTTGATTCCCCTAGTTGATCTCACCCACAACTAAAGAGTTGCTACGACCCAAAGTCGAAGACTTGATAAACAAATTTGTCTCACACAGAAAAGTCTATAGGATTGAATAAATATGTCTCCCACAAAAATACCCAAGAGTTTTTGTTCCGTATTTTGATAAATCAAGGTGAACATGAACCAATTGATAAACCGGACTTATATTCCCGAAGAACAGACTAGTATTATCAATCACCTCACAATAGTCTAAATCGTATGATGGCGAAACTATTTATTGTGGGATCACAAACGATGAGACGAATATGTTTGTGATTACTTTTATCTTGCCTATCGGAGAAATTAATCTCGAGTCAATTATTTCAATTGTACTCAATACGACAGAATCGGGCAAGATCAGAACACGCAACTACAAAGAAAATAGTTGGGTCTGGATTCACAATCCCAATGAAGTCATTGAAGTCGTTAACCTATGGGGTCTCGATGGAAACCTAAGGTTAAAGGAGAATCGACTCTAGTTATGCAACTAGTAACACACAAGGGGTATGGGGATTAGGTTTCCCAGTTGCTAGAGTTCTCCTTTATATAGTTTTCAAATCAGGGTTTGCAATCTAAGTTGCCTTGGTAACAAAGCATTCAATATTCACCGTTAGATGAAAAACCTGATTTAACCAAGTTAATATCTTTCAACCGTTAGATCGAACTTAGCTTGTTACACACAAATGAAATGTACCCTCATTTAGGTTTATGTAACTGTACCTAAACGTGTACACCATGTTGGTTCACAAATAGTTAACCGAGGTTAGCCATATGATCACTCTCATATCAACCTTATTCATCTTAACCATAACTAGTTCAAATGACTCAAATGAAACTACTTGAAGAACCGTTCAATTGCTATATTCTCATAGAAGTATACAAGAACACAATTGAAGCAAAATCGGTTTGATTCACTCGAATCAATACATGAACATTATAGCCACGGTTTGCAAAGATTGCATTCCTTGTTTTATAAATGTTTATGTTCATGTACATGACCGATTTTAGAAAGTAACCACTTAAGTATGCATACGGGTATGCTTACTTAAGTAACCGGTTTTGAGTTTGTTTTAGTTTTCAAACTCATCAGAAATTCACGGACGTGAACTTTCCGCTAGTATGCGTACTATACGCATACTTTGGTAACTGGTTGAGTTGGTTTTTTTATTTCCCAACTCATCAGAAATTCACGGTCATGTACGCATACTTAGCCAGTCTCCATCAACCAATTCGTATACACACAAGTATGTATACATTTGGTTCCCGGTTTTAGAGTTATACACAAATGTGTGAACACACTATATGCTTATATCCAAAGATGGTTAATTACATGATTCTAAACTCTTTATTTAAATCATTGAAACATTCTTAGATGATGACAATAGCCGTTTTCACACATTATTAGCATCGAAGCAATTTTCAAGATATTGAAATAATCATTATCGAGACATTCCAAGTCTACACCAAATGATTGTATCACACAAACCATGTAAGATGTTACTCGGCAATTTTCTCATGATATAAGATGAACTTGGTCGAAGCGAAATCTTGCCAATACATATTTCGAGAAATATTTAAGCGAGATAAACTCAGCTCGAAATCTCAAATGTGTATGTAGAAAACTATATCGTAATGCAACTTATGTCTCAATATAGGAGATATAGTAGAAGTAGACTTTCCAAGTGATAGATGAGTTCAAGTCTCCACATACCTTTTGTCGATGAAGTTCCACAAGCTCCCCTTAGTAGTTATTCGTCTTCAAATGATGAACGTTTTGAAAACTAAGCTCAAATACACAATCTATGTCCTAGTCCGAGACATCTATAAATAGGCTAGAAATCAAGACTTATAGTTTTGATCACTAACATTGACAAACATGCTTGAGATAGCAACGCATGCGAGTTCGACCGAGCAGTGCTCTAACAAAGTCATATCGATCAAAAATTATCTTTTTGTCCGTAACTGGCGTAGAGATTATTTTAATTTGATTTTCGGATACAAATCCATGTGATTTGTTAATGTCCAACAAAATCTTTCTTTTCATAAAGTAAAGTCATTCATGTTGTTCTCTTGGGAATGACATCAAATGGGGGAGAGTTCTTAAATGAACTTGTGCTTAATTGCAATATCTTTGTGGGGAGTGTGGCTGTGGAATTTGAAATGGGGATGCTTGTATCTTTTTAATCTCCTAGATGAGTGCTAAGTATTTATTAATATGTGATATCATCTAAAAAATTTGATATGAGGAGATGCATTTTAACTATTTTTTAATGTGGAATCTCAAAACTACCTTAAGACTTGACATATCTTTTGATTGTATTCATTATGATCCCTCGATTTTCGTACCTTTGTTAATTTTATTGACAAAAAGGGGGAGAATTATTTAGTAGTTTCATACTACATACATATGGTTTACGGATCATTATGTAAGGGGGAGTGAATCAATAATCTATAGGTTTTACATATTATGCAGATGATGTAAGTATTGATTAAGGGGGAGAAACATATCACCGTAGTATTAGTTCAGAGTTGAGATACAATTGAACTTTTGAGAAAGGAATAATACTATGTTTTTGTATAACGACGATTGAGAACTTTTGTTTTCTAAAGTTGTTATCGCCATGGAATCGGTTTTTCAACAACAACGATGCTGAGTTGAATACGTTCAGAATCATTGCAATTTGAAATTACGAAGAGTTCAAGGAGTTGGAGATGCCAAGGAAATCAAGACATGTTGGATTTAAGAAGTTGTCGAAGCTTTATTTTTTATCCATATATATTAATAGTTTTGTCACTAAATTTGACAGATTGGAAGATTGTTAGATGCAGTGGTGACTTTGTTTTACATCATTGTCCTTTGTGTGCTGGTAGCTATTGTTAGTGCTGAATAATTAAATAATGCTCTTGACAATGTCACATTATTATATTCTTTCCTATGCGCAACAAACTTACAAACTACAACAGTGATATATTGATACATTTGGTTGTCTTATGGGTTTGTTTATGTTTTAGAGAAGGATTAAAAGTGTTGTATAACGTATACAAAATGTTTGTTGTAAGTTCTAACACAAAAATAGTAAGGTATTGAGTTGTAATTAGTGAAGAATATTTGGGGTTTTATTTTCTTGACAGTTTGTGTGTGATTGTGCCTTTTTACTGAACCTTGGTAAATTAGTGATTGATCTTTACAATGTAAGTGATTGTACTGGATTCTTGTGGATGACTTTGGTTGATTCTTGTGGATGCGAAACAAACAAATACGTTGCATTTTGAATTTTGTGGGAAGACTTGGTAATCGGTGCACAAGTACGTAGGGAATGTTAAAGAATATTTCACTCTTGCTGGTGTTTTTGTCAATGTTGTTTGAGGAAGAATTTTCCGATCTTTGAACTCTAAATGCTGGTTTCAGGTTCATGTGGAATTGGTATCGTGGTTTATGGTGTGGCTCGTTAAGTTTATTGTTCCTTTAAAGTTTTTAAAGAAGATGTTGCAGGTGTATCAGTTGTGCCTTTCTAAGTTGCTTTATAAGATTTTGGTGTTCGGCTTAAATATGATTCATTATTCTTCATACAAGTACAAACATACTCATTTGGTTCTGATTTTTGGTTACATTAATATTAAATTATAGTTTTTTTTATTTTATTTTTGGTTGTCTTATACCTATTAATTCTGTCTGCTCTTTAAATTTCAGGATATGCAATTACTTGGCTAATTGCAAAGGAATGTGACCAGGGATTGCTAGTGCCGCAAATGCTTCCGTTTAGTTTCTTGATTAACTAGTCAATCATTTAGCGTTGAAAATTCTGGTTTAGGTCTTTATTTTTGGATAAGAGAGAACGGATGTTACAGGCCGATGAAATATTGGATGAGTGATGTAACTTTTTCTTGGTTAATTAACATTGTTGATGCATAATCTCAGCAAAAGATATTCAATGAATTTGCTAAGTTAATGGAATGCAAAAGTTTCCATGTTTTACCCCATGCGTTTTTTCCCTCTCAAAAGTATCAAGTGCATTCTGAGTCTGCATCTTTTTTTTTTGGTTGTAATTCATAAATTTCTTAAGAATAATATGATGCGGACATTTTTTCCATAAAGAGAGAGTTCCTTAGCTTATATTATTAGTTATTGAATTAGTTTTGTGATTGATTTTGAACAGTAATCTATGATCAGTCTACTCTATCCAACGCAAATAAAATTACATTATTTTTATTTAATAATAGAAAACATGGGGCTGTAAGGTTGAAGCAGCTAAATAGATAAGTCTCTTACTAGCTCAGGTCTTGACCAATATACAAAAATAAAATTCCTGCATCGTTTTTTTTTTTGTTTTTTTTGAAAAAGGTGAGTTTTATTTAAAGGCTCGAATATTCAAGGGTTACACATCTTAGGAATATAGAATTCCCCGTCTTTACAATTGGGTAAATAAAACATTAGCAGAACTAATTCCCAATTATAAGCATTAACTTCTGACCATCTTGTTCGATTAGACCTTATTCCCTTGTTAGCGTGGATGTCGTTGCAAATTTTGATTCCTGTTACCTGCATAGTTTCATTACAATCTTGATTATCTCTGAATTCTGGTGTTTGAATCCACAGTTGGTGTAGAACACAACAGTTACAGCTAGCCAAATAGTCGTTGATGGAGTGATGGAGGTAGATCCAGAGTGTGAAGGTTATAAAACCTTCTTCAATGACTATCCACAAGAATAGCCTAAAATTTAAAGGATACTTCATAGTCTCTACAATGAAGTGATACATTGGTGTTGCTGATGATTCTGTAGCCGAGGGTTTGGCGGATTGGTAGCTGTTGTTGTTGTGGTGTGGTGTATGGCTCTTGTCCCCACCTATTATGAGCACCTTTTGTTGTTGTTGTTGATGTGAAACTTGCATACTTGGATCATGTTGATGATGATTCGCAAACCTAAGCTATCCTTGGTACTACTAATAATCTTTTTATTTGGTTATTTTAGGGAGTAATCTTTTTATTCGATTATTGGAAGAAAAAAAAAATGGATTCACCGATCAGGAAGTAGCTAAGGCCATATGCACACACCGCTTGGTTGTTAACTACTCTTACAGGGGTGTATTGGATCAAGATTTATATGGATAAAAATAGATACTAGTTTACCCGAATCTAATGGATTTGTAATGTTTCTTAAAAGAATCTGAAAGATTCTTAAAGATATATAATTTGGACTATAATGGATTGAATTAGGATTAATTCATATTAATAAAAGTTAAAGTGGACTACCAAAACATAATGTAATTGAAAAAACAAAGATTAACATGCTTCAATCAGGGGGAAAAAAACCCATCAATAAGTGTTGGTGTTGGGTAATGGTTGGTGTATGTGGTGGCAGTGGTGCTGGTGGGTGGTGGGAGGTGGTGGTTGTTGGTGGTCGGTGGTGGTTATTGTTGGAGGTGGTGTTGATTGGTGGTGGCAGTGGTGGTTGGTGGATGCTCGCGTCAGTGGTGATTTTTTTAGGGGTGGTGGGCGGTGGTGGTTGTTGGTGGTCAGTGGTGGTTTTTGTTGTTGGTGGTGGTGTTGGTTGGAGGTTTGCGGTGGTGGTAGTGGTGGTGATGGGTGGTGGTGGTGGAAAAACATAACATGCTATGAAAAAAAATTAAAACCGAAAAATAAATAATTTGTCCACAATAATCCATGAAACTCTTATGGTTTGGGTTGAGATTGATATGAGATAATAACACACATATTTTGACTAGAAATATCCATAAGAATCCATATATATCTTGACCCTTAACTATCCTAAGAAATCTTAAATGAATTGAATACCTAGGAATTTGTGGAATCTAAATAAATCATATTTGAATACCATGGATATTTTATGATTCCTTACATATCCTAATTGAATACCTAGGAGTTTTTAGGATTGTTAAATATCCATGTAAATCCTAATCGAATACAACCATGTTAATCTGCGAGGTTGGACTTAAGCCCGTGAACGAATGGTGCCGTATGACTACAGGAAAGTGATTATGGGGGCTACAATAACAATGTAGGCATGTAACCACGTAAAATATTTTGGTGTGGCTAGGCTGTTGATCTCAAACCACGGCTCAAATCATGTGTCTATTACCACCCTACATATTCGACACATACATAATTGCTTAATGTGGCTATATACGCATTTATGGTTACATGTGTAGCTCTTGCAAGCGGATTGCGGCTGCTCTTTACGCGATATTCCTTCGCACTTCACGACTTTCTCATGGGAGCCTTGTGTTGTCTCTCTTCCGTAGTCGCTAGCCACCATTTCTCTGCTCTTTTGGATTCTCAATTCATCCAAGCTTTATTTAGTACCTAAGAACACAAAATTAATTAGTACAAGTATTTATTCTTGAAAACAATGAAAATATCGAACTTGGGA
Organism: Papaver armeniacum; assembly: GCA_023531295.1. Taxonomy (NCBI): domain Eukaryota; kingdom Viridiplantae; phylum Streptophyta; class Magnoliopsida; order Ranunculales; family Papaveraceae; genus Papaver; species Papaver armeniacum. The sequence goes on from JAJJWW010003628.1 coordinate 11,525, forward strand.
TAATATATGATTTTAAAGCACAAAAGATGAGATAATTGCCAATAAAAAGGTGTAGAAATATGCAATATTTGGCACTCATCATCTATTTAAGTTCATTTTTTGAACATCATTGTTCTTTACTGTTAGAGCATAGCTAGGTTGAACCCACCAAACGTTGGTATGTCAAGTTTGGTTGTCATATTTTAGTGAATCAAAACTCATGTTAAGAGTCGCTTGATTTTGTACTAGAGTCAACTTCGTATAGGTTAGCTTGAAAGTGTTAGGATAATGAGACTTTACAAGTATTGCGAAGACTTGAAGATGTGAATAAGCAAGGAGCTACAACGACAACAATCATCCTTCCACTTGAGGTTAGTAATATTTGACTTGAACTGTTTCATTCCCTAACGTATCTTTCAAGTCGTGCATATTGAAAACAAAACTGCGAAGCATATTTGAACTCTAGATAGACATAGTATTAAGGAATACAATACGAGGTTTATTCCTTAACCATTAAACTTTGTAGATAAGACATCGCCATAATCATTTAAATGCTATTGTGATTATGTATGGGTATGAGGTGAGGATTTCATCCTAGGGAACAATGTTTTACATGTGTTATAAGGAAGTAAGTTCATAAACTTGTTTGTGAATTGAAAAGGAAATCGCCACGCGTTATTGGGATTGTTATTCGTTGCATATCTTGTGAACATACAATATGTGTGATTTAGTATAACCGTTCATGACTTGTTGTGTTCTTGGTAAAACTATTCACAAAGGCCTAACTTATGTAATGGTATGACTTTTATTAGTGAAACCGATCTTAAGTAATCACCTAAGATGATATGATCGGGTTTGTGATTTTATGTCTGACCAAATATGGGAAAGGGGAACCAATCCTAGTAAGAGGTGCAGTACATCACAAAGGGGAACCGATCCTTGTATGAGGTGCATCAAGGTTTATATCAGAAAGAGGAACCGATCCTATGGACACGTGCAACACGTTTTTAGGCAAAGGGGAACCGATCCTATGGACATGTGCAACACATATAAGTTAGATACCATATATATGTGGGGAACCGATCCTAGTACCTAGTCAACCGAATTTTGGAAAGCTAGTGTGACTATGCACAATACTCACATGGAATGTACAACCAAAACTTGTTTTGGTAGTTCCGTTAAACCCATGATTTGTGATTGAATGTTATTTGATCAATCGCATAGTTCTTGAAAGTCAGAAGAACCAATTCTAAACTTGTTTTGAAGTGTGGCAAATCGATTTCAAGGTTGTAAGTGTGAAAGAGAACTTACAAAGTTAAGATGTCGACATACTTTGAACACGTGCTGTGAATGTTTATTATTCAATTGTTCAAAGTTATTCCTTAATAGCTAAGGGAAGAGAATCCCATGCTCGAAACATAAATAAGTTAAGAATCTTTAAATTAAGGTTATTAACTTCATTTTTAGGAAAATTAGAATTAGTAATGTGCATTTACTAATTAGAGATTTTCTGAGAGATTTCAATCATTATTTTTGATCGAGCATTTCAGGAATTATGGAAACCGAATTTGTTCTTTAATGAATATCTTGAGAATATTTTCGGTTTTGGAAATTCCTTGTCTATAAATACTTGAAGTTTTCCCTTCTAGCAAACTAATCCTTCGTAACAACAAACTACCTCTTGTTGTCTTCACATCGGTGAAGCGCCTATTGTGGAGAGGAGAGTAACCTAATTAGGTGAAATCTCTTACGACCGCTCAGTTTAAAGTCTTCTTTGGGATTGAGAAGTTCTATTAGTACCGTTGGTGGGAAACCAGATAATTGCGGTTTATCTTTTGTTTTCATTGATTTGATTGACTAACGGTGGTTGAACTTTGATTGCACCTAGTTTGTTTATGCTTGAGAATCTTCTCTTCTGATATAAGATTCACTTAAACTGTAGGATCAGAATATCGCAACACCAATATCCTTGCGAAACCCTTGAACGACACACTGCGAAGATATCGCAGATAGGTAATAAAAATGACGCAACGTATGACGACAGCCTGAACACGAGAAAGATGTGAAGACCTAGCGAGATTTAGGAGTGTTGCGAGATTTAACATTTGTACACTCGCGAGAATGTCGCAATCCAGGTCCGAAAATAAAGGACAACTTAGCTGTCATCCACTATGTAATGTCCTATATAAAGAGCCGAACAGCCTTAAGAGAGAGGAGAGAGATCTTTTTAGAGTGGAGAGAGAAAGTCTAGAGTAGCAATTATATTCTTGATTTCATTTCCTTCTTGTAAAATTTTGATAGACGCATTTATGTGTCTATATTCGTCTCAATTCTCTGTAATGTTAGTACTCGATTTTGTGCTTATTTTGGTATTTTATGTCTTTGTAGGTGTTTTTGGAGAAATAAGCTTTTGCGGCGAATTTGGCTCGAAAAGTGGTCCTGGGAGAAAATTACTAAAGGCACCCGGAAAGACGCACTACGTGCACCGGAAGTATGCTTTGGAGACTCCCGGAAAAGTCATAATTACACCTCAGAAGAATTGCTAAAAGGAACCTCTCATTTGGATAAGGGGCACCTAAATTACTAAGGGGTACTCCATTGATAAGGGGCACTCTTATTGATATTTACACCCTATGGATATTGGCACCCCTGCACTGGATAGGGGCTGTCCTTTTTCTTCATTTCAAAAGAGAAAATTGGCGGAAAAGTTCTCTTCATCGCGTAATCTTCTTAACATGTTATGAGCAAGATTTGCTCGAACTTTAGGGCTCGAATGGATTGGTTAGGGCCTGTTTGGACTAAACAGGGTTGGTAGGTCCATCAGACTCGATTAAATTGGGATGCATTATCGGTTTGGAGCAAGGCAGGGAGGAAAGATTATCGGGATTCAGTTTTGATAACAGAGAGGAATTATTTGCGGCAACTTCATTGAATATTTGGACAATACGTGGACAAGGAAAGAATATACTCTTTTCGACATATTTAGAAGAGTTTACAACTAAACAAAAGCCGCAAAGAGAGTTTAGAAGGGAAGAAGTATCCCGAGACTTGGCAGCGAAGAAAAAAAAGATATTCCCGGGAAGATTTGATCGAGATTCTTGGCACCTGTTGGGTATATATAGGCAGCTGGGAGGTCGAGCAAAGAATTGGAGGAAGAGTTTGGGGAAGTTTGGAGAGTTGCAGAGAGGCAAAATCACAAGTTGCAGGATTCTGTTTCTGCTGGTGTTGCTCAAGAACATCAAGAACATTAAACCATCAAAAGCAAATGTAAAAGGAGCAGACTTAAAAACAACGACAAAGTTCAATAACTATCGTTGTTCAACAGTAGAAAATAAAGACCCTCAGAGACAGTCTTATATTCCTGAAAATCATTGTAAGCACTTTTATTCTTATTTTTAATACAATGATTAATGAAATTTTCTCCAATCTTCGATCTATGAGCAGCTAAATTTCTTTTCTAGGGTTTTGGAGGAAACTATTTTTGATGGGTAATATTTATTAATTAATTTCTTTGGCATATTTACTCCAAAAATTGTGTTTTAATTTGTCCAAAAATTCTCTCTTCTTTACATGCTTCGTGAAAACTGTTTTGGGTAGTTTCTACCGCTATTTATAAGCGAAGGAGGATTAGGCCTTAGAATAGGGACGAAAGTCATAAAAAAAGAGCTTGTAGTGTTATATTTTCCAAAGCATGAGATTGAGTTCGAAAATTGTTTTGAGTAAATTAGGAGTATTATGCCAAAGTTTTAATTATTGAGTTTACCATCATTAGAAGTAGCGGAATCCAAAGCCCTAGACTCATCTCTCCTTGATAACAAAAATCAATTGTAATTAGTTTGTGTTAGTATTTTCTTTTATTAATCAAAAACCAAATCTTTTAAAAAAAGTCCGAGCGAACGATACTCTTATACTTACCACTTGTAAAACTGCAATCAGTTTTTGGCGCCGCCGACGCGGACTTGTATATAGGTTTAGGTTTTAGGTTTTGCATTTTTTTATTTAGGTTTTGTATATATTTTATTTTTATTTAATTTTTGTTCTATTTTACTTCTTTGGTATTTTTGTTTTTGCTGTGCAGGATTTGCTTGAAGCGAAACGTGGAAAGTAGAACTTGCCTTACAAAAAGGGAGAAATTGAAGATTTTATTGTTAGACTTTCATATTATTTTTGGTAGTTTTTTTTTTTTTTTTTTTTTTGGACCTGTATATATTGTTTGTTTATTTATTTTTTTAGTAGTTTATTAAAAAAAAAAAAAGAAAGAAATAACACGTGCACACACCAATTGCATCGTCAGACTACCGATTTTTAGGAAAACTCGTGGATTAGTAAGCTGAACCCGTGCCTTGGGCCTTATGGGAGTTACCAGCTGAAAGTCCACAAACCTCAGCCTCGTACCTTTGGGTATATTTTGCTGTGGTAACTGAGCCTACCCATTTTAGTCGACCTTGCATTTGCATTTGCACAAAAATAATGTCGAACTCGGTATTACAATAGCCAATACAATGAATATCCGATCGATTTTCAAAATGGACATTATTACTTTGACCACAGTGTGCATAGTGGTTGGGAACACCAACCTTTTCAAGGTTATGGTTCATATCATAGTGAGCCCAATTACTATTCGCACATGCACATGCCATATGAGCAAGAAAATAAGGAATATTATAGTACTAGTACCTCGTCTTTGGACGACTTAATTAAAGAGTTGAAAACTAGTCCTTATTATGATCATTTTGTTCCTATTCGTCCTATAGAAGAGTCTCTCAAACTGATGGGTGTTCCTTCTGGTCCTATTCGTCCCCTAGAAGAGTCTCTCAAGATAATAGCTGGGAAAAATAGGGTTATGTTAGAGACGAACAAAAGAATTGCTCGGAATAATCTAGACTTCCAATTTAGCCTTAAAAATGAGAATAATTATTCGCATAATCAAGATGACGAGGTTAGAATTGATGAGGATAGTGTTGATGAAGAATCTGAAATATGTAGGCATAGTGATCAGGAATTTGCTACTCCAATTGAGCTTTATAATGAAAATGTTATTTCTATTTCAAATCCAAATAATTTTAATAATTATTCACCTATTCAAAAGGACGAGGATTTGACTAGAGATACTCCCGTTTTAGACGATGTAGTATTTCCTTTTGATTACGAAGCCGAGATTGGCTTAGAGGAACGAGTTAATTCTAAGAATAATATTTTAGAGTCTACAGATTTAGAAACAACAGTCTTAGACGAAGAAGATGAACTCGTAGAGCTTTTAAACATGTATGAGGATGTGTCACCTGAATATGACCTACAAGAAGCAATTGACCATTTTCAGGATTCCGATGATCTAGAAATTAGGGAAATTGTAGATAGTCTATCTAGAGACACCCAAAACTCTAAGTTTGGGGGTGATTATCATTCTCCATGTGCCTTACCTTTAGCTCTTACAGAGATCCCTCACTTGGGACTTGATATATGTGCCTCAACCATTGTGCCAGATTGCCTTCATACTAGTTCTCCGTGAACCTAATAATGTCCAGAAGAAGTTCGGTTGTTAGAAACCCATCCTCCGGTTGATGTGGTTTACTCAAAGCTATGATACCAAGATTGATTTTGTTTTCCCACCAAATATTTTTCAACCAATTGTGGGAACGTATATGTTTCAGATGTGTCAATTATTAAGTTCGAGACTAAACCTAATTATTTTAGGAAAATAGAATTGACACATTTGCTTAAGAATGACCACCACTCTCAGTATGGTCAACTCGTAAGTCAAATCGATTGACTTAGAGGATCCTCAATTATTCAAAGTTATTATTATGTGCTTCTAAATTTTTCCCACCTTAGAACCCGATATTTCGGATCTTACTTATGAGGAGGTGCAACCCATGAAAATATTTTATTTAGACCCCTTTATTGAACTGAACCGAACCACAACTAGATGTAGTTGTCTTAAACAGGAAACTAGGCAAGGGTGTGCTTTGTTTATTCTTGGTTTGTTGCAGTTTCCTTTTATCTGTGTTAACACTTTTTGATGCAGATGATCCACAATTGTTTCGATTATTGCTTTATGATATGAAGTGATTAATTCTTTATTATGTCTGGCTGAAGATGTTAAGCTTAGCACTTCTTGGGAGGTAACCCATGCTCATGCAACACGGTAATATCTTTCCTTATCTCTTTTGCTTCAAATGGTAACAGTTTCTCCTTGTTCATGTTTTTAATTTCATCTTTAGAACATTGAGGACAATGTTAGATTTAAGTTTGGGGGTATGGGAGAAACTTTTTAGTTGCATTGTTAAACTCCAGAGTCTAGAAATTTATGCTTATTAAGGATGGCACTAACCAATCTAAGTGGATGGAAGCATTTCGGTTGTAGGAGTTGAGGAACCAATCTGATTAGATGGAAACATCTAAAGAGTCTATTCATAAAAGCACATAGCTCAAGTGTTAGAAATAACATGATAGTTTCACCATATCTCGTTGAGTCCTTTTCACTTCTGTTTTTATTTTGTTTTGTTTTTAAACTATGTTTCTCTAAGTGATTCGGTGGGGCTCACGATTCAAGTTGTTACCAATGCCAGGGTGAATTAGAGTGATTGAGATATTAAAAATAAAAAAAAATAAAAAAAAAAAAAAAAAAAAGATGAAGAAAGTGAAAAAGAAAAAAAAAAGAAGAAAATTAACACTTGGATAGCAATATGTGTGTGTTCTCCCTGTCTCCGGCGCTTTAAACAAGCGTGGAACACACGGGATCCACGGAATTACCATATAATATGATGACAAGAATCATGCGCTTGGATCCGCAAGATCTAAACATGTTGTTAGAAAAAAAAAAAAAAAAAAAAAAAAAAAAAAAAAAAAGAGAAAGAAATTGAGACCGCACCATCCGACCAACCGAATAAATTCAATAAAGTCGACCACCGGAACCCTTGTATATGCCAGCTTGTGTTGACCTAGAGTTAGGATTATTGACCATTGGTTCCCTTGTATATGCTAGTGTGTTGATATTAGTCGACCGTATCTCAGTCCATTAGGATAGGTTCATTTTCATGAGGCCGCAGACAGAGATATGAGAAACACCGTTCACTTAGTCAACATCAAAACCATCTATGTTTTTCTATATCCATCTCTTAATCTATCCATGTGACTGGTTGACTCCGAATATTGATGTCCATAGTGCGACTATCTGAGTAGAGCTCTGTCACTTATATATGAATTTTAGTATGCTTGAGTGCAAACTCGTGTACAACAATTGGAATTTCGCATCAGGGTACTTCCTCCTGTAGTCAATAAGTATGCCAACCAAGGAGATTCTTTAGTGCCTTCCAAGGTTTTGCGTAGATGGCTAGGGTCTGGAGTAAAGGTTTTGTGGGTATATCTCTAGTAAACCCTCCCGAGACTATAACTCGGCCACAAGGGCCACCTAGGGGTTTAAAGGCTTATTGCATACGCTAAATGCAATCGACGATGCCTGCGACAGTGAGTTAGGATTTTATTTTCTAGATTTGATTTGCTCGGGACTAGCAAATAATAAGTTTGGGGGTATTTGATAGACGCATTTATGTATCTATATTCGTCTCAATTCTCTGTAATGTTAGTACTCGATTTTGTGCTTATTTTGGTATTTTATGTCTTTGTAGGTGTTTTTGGAGAAATAAGCTTTTGCGGCGAATTTGGCTCAAAAAGTGGTCCTGGGAGAAAATTACTAAAGGCACCCAGAAGACGCACTACAGCATTTTAAGTATGCTTGGAGACTCCCAGTAAAAGTCATAATTACACCTCAGAAGAATTGCTAAAAGGAACCTCTCATTTGGATAAGGGGCACCTAAATTACTAAGGGGTACTCCATTGATAAGGGGCACTCTAATTGATATTTACACCCTATGGATATTGGCACCCCTGCACTGGATAAGGGCTGTCCTTTTTTCTTCATTTCAAAAGAGAAAATTGGCGGGAAAAGTTCTCTCTTACTGCGTAATCTTCTTAACATGTTATGAGCAAGATTTGCTCGAACTTTAGGGCTCGAATGGATTGGTTAGGGCCTGTTTGGACTAAACAGGGTTGGTAGGTCCATCAGACTCGATTAAATTGGGCTGCATTATCGGTTTGGAGCAAGGCAGGGAGGAAAGATTATCGGGATTCAGTTTGATAACAGAGAGGAATTATTTGCGCAACTTCATTGAATATTTGGACAATACGTGGACAAGGAAAGAATATACTCTTTTCGACATATTTAAGAGTTTACAACTAAACAGAAGCCGCAAAGAGAGTTTAGAAGGGAAGAAATATCTCGAGACTTGGCAGCGAAGAAAAAAAAGATATTCCCGGGAAGATTTGATCGAGATTCTTGGCACCTGTTGGGTATATATAGGCAGCTGGGAGGTCGAGCAAAGAATTGGAGGAAGAGTTTGGGGAAGTTTGGAGAGTTGCAGAGAGGCAAAATCACAAGTTGCGGGATTCTGTTTCTGCTGGTGTTGCTCAAGAACATCAAGAACATTAAACCATCAAAAGCAGTCGTAAAGGAGCAGACTTAAAAACAACGACAAAGTTCAATAACTATCGCGAAAGAAGAGAAATGATTGAAGATCGTTATATCTCACATGGCGAAACTCTCCAAAATGGACAAAACAATAGAAATCAGGGGAATGGACAACCTCAAGAGCAAAGTAATCAAGATGATGAAGAAAATCAGGAAGAAGGAAGGAGAATATTACATGAAAGAGATGTTCAAAGGAATCAGCGAACAATTGAAGAAGAAATAGAAAGACATTATGCTGAACAAGCACGTCTAGCTTGCGAAAGAGAGGGGCTGAGAGCTGAAATGGAGGAAAGAGAGCTCCAAGATGCAGTTCACCAGAACAATCATGATAATCGAGAAAGAAGGCGTGAACAAAATCGCAATAATGGTAATATCAATGAAAATATGATAGAGTACAAAGGAGAGTTAAAAAAGCGACAAAAGGAATTGAGGAGGAACGAGCAAATTCGCAGAGAAGAAAATGAGAGACATAATCATGTGTGAATTCATGAAAGGGAATATCACAGAGAAAGACAAGAAGAGGATAATAAGGAAGAAGCACAAAATTTCGCAAGACAAGATGCACATGAGCGAAGAAGAAGAAAAAAAGAATTAAAGAGGCCAATGGACCAAAATCCCGGTGTAAATGAACAAATTCTGAGAGAATTGACGGAGATGAGAGGAATGTTAAACAACATAAAAGAAGGAGGCAGGAGACAATTGGATGAAGCCATAGAAGAAGCTGCGAAAGCTCCATTTACACAAGAAGTGCAATTAGGAGGAATACCCCCAAAATGCAATCTACCAGCACTAACTAGCATTTTTGATGGAACAACTTGTGTCATTCAGCACATCAAAGCTTATGTGAGATGTATGTTACAATGGGAAAATCATGATGTTGTGTTGTGCAAGTATTTTGCATCAAGTCTAACGGGAGAAGCCTTAAAATGGTTTGAAGGTTTACCAAAGAATACCATAACATCTTTCAACCATTTGCAGACTACGTTCTTAGGGGCGTACATAAGTAACAATTCCTCGCGACCCGGAATTGAAGATGTATTTGGGTTAAAACAAAGGATTGGCGAAAGTTTGAAGCATCTAACCATGAGGTGAGAGACAATGTGTAGCGATATGGCTGGTCGAGTGGATGAGATATATCTCATTTTATCATTCATTAACGCTATGTTCACAACCAACTTGCTGTACATTCAAATTTTCAGAATCAAGAATACAATCACAATGACTGAGTTGCGAGAATTTCAAGAGGAATATATTGCTCTTGAGGAAAAACAAAATGAGATGGAATCATACCCAGTTGGAAACACAAGTTCAAAAGCAGCGAATACAAGCCTGTTACCTAAGTTAATAAATGCAGTGGCGAGCACCTCGCAAGGACAACAAGGGAGGATAATGGGTGATAGACAGCAAAAGCTAGTAGCTATGGGGAGCCGTGATCAGGAAGAATTTGAGAGAGAGAGAAATTTCTATAGCCATGGTGGAAATAACAAAATCCAAAGACTCGATCAACCACAAGAAACTTACGGAGGTCAGAGGCAAAACTATCATAGAGGACAGCGAAATCACAAGATAATATGGGAAGAAATCAAAATGCCACCTTTGAATGCTAGTGTGGAGAATATATGGGAAGCTATAATCTTGATGGAAAACATACCCGCGCCATGGAACATGGGAAGTGAACCACCTCCAAGCTACATAAGTAATGAATTTTGCTCTTATCATCATTTCCATGGACATACAACAAATGACTGCAGAAATATAAAGAGAATCATTCTCAGGATGATAGATCAGGGAAAATTAAATCACTTTCTAGTAGGGCAAACTCAACCTCAAGCATTACCACCTCCACCAGATATTCGCAGGACAAACACAACAAAGGAAAGAGAAACATTTGTGATAGAAGTTGGAGCAAAGGAAAAGAATCTGTTTTGTAGCTCTATTGTACATTCGTACAAGACAATTGAAGATTTTCATGATAACACTCTCAGCAGGGTTTTCGCAAGAGATGCCGATAATAGATAAATAATGAACATTGCGAAGACATCGCCACTGAAAGAATGGCAAAAGCAAATTATTTCTTTTACCGCAGAAGAAGTACCCGAGGGTGGAGAAATGCACGGCAACCCATTAGTGGTAAGATTGGAGATTAACCCAAAACCTAGCGATGATGAAGATGATGAAGCTGAGAATTCATGGCAATCAACAAAATTCTGATCGACACTGAAAGTTCCGTGAATATTCTTTTTTATCATACTTATAAAACTATGGGAAGGAAAGATGAAGATCTAATACCATCAACTTACAAAATCTATGGTTTTAATGGTACTGCAAATAAGCCTAAAGGAGAAGCTCATATGCGAATTCCACTGAAAGGATTGTCCTCTGAAATTTTATTCTGTATAGTCGATGTGGAATCACCATACAACGCATTAATTGGACGACCTTGGTTACATGAGATTTTAGGGGTTGCATCGACTTTCCATCAATGTATCAAATTCCCTCATCCCAGTGGTATTGGCATCATAAAAGGAGAGATTGGATTGAAGGAAAGAAGTGTTATGAAAGTGATATAGAATCTTGCGAAGAAAGAGCTGCGAAGAAGAAGAATTGGAAACACAACATCAAAGAAAAACAAAAAAGTGAAAGATTGATGGTAGATGCAATAGAACGAGGGAAGAAGAAACGCGTTAAGCCAATGCATGATGAAGATAAGAAGCGGCGAAAATTTCGCAATGACAAGAAAATAAAGAAAAATTCAAAAATACAGAGAGCGTAATGTAGCGTAAGTAAGAGACTCAAAGAGTGAATGTATTTGTTGATTTTATGATTACAAAAGTAAAACTGAGAGAAGAGAGAAAGATGTATGGTTAAAAAAATAATCATGAATGACAAAGATGAGATTATGAAATTACAAAGATGTGACTGCGAAATTACAAAAGAGCTGATATGCAGAAGAGAAAAGAAAACAATCAGAAAGGGGCGAACCTGCTATGACGTACACCCTAGTTCGCGAAATCAAAATTTCGCAAGAGGAAAATGTAAGACCTAAAGTACGTCATAAAAGGGGGTACCTGTTGCATGTCTCAGGGAAAAGGTTACACCGCCCCTGGAACCTGAGTCATGGAGATTTGGGGTAAATAAAGCCCATTCAGGAGAGGTACCTTGGATTTTCAACCTAAGCTTATGACTTAGGTTGGACGACTGAGGGTCTTTTCTAAGGAGTCAGCATCTGATCAAGGCGCCGAGGTACACAGTTGAGCCAAGAGTGCCTGGGGCGTTTGAAGCGTCTCGGCCATTCTTGGCAAGTCTTGGCTTATGCCGCACTCTACGTAAGAAAACTCCACTTAGGGTGCAGTCTCGTAACCATAAGCCCTATAGGCAAAAGGGATAAGAGGCTGCGAAAACAACTGGTTGTTGTTAAGACCGGATGGGAGGAGCCAACCTTGTATGGTAGAGGTACGTCTCCTTGAAGAGGCAACCAGGGGGGAGATAAGGGTGTCACTGTAGCGCCCCCTAAGCTAGCAACTGACTAATCCAATAGATTAACTAAATAAAGAGGCACTAAGAATCTAAATTAACACTTAAGCATTCAATTAAGAAATCTGTTACAAAAAAAACTTAACCCAAAACTAGCCCCACTCAGAAATATATATATATACAAGGATTCCTCTCAAATGATACTGATGAGTGCCAAATAGTGCATATTTATACACCTTTTTATTGGCATTTTACCCATCTTTTGCGCTTAGAAATCAGATATTATCCCAGATTCTGTGTTTTCTTTGTTTTCAAGAATAAATATTTGTATTAATTAATTTTGTGTTTTTAGGTAATAAATAAAGCTCGGAGAATCTGAGGAGCCAAAAGAGAGAAGAATTGGAGTCAAACATCTATGGAGCAGATAGCCAAAGCCCGCGCGCGAATCAGTTGCAACCCAACAAGGAAGACATGGGCTAGAGCTACCCATGACCCGGATCCGAGCCCATCCATTCAGAACCGTTAGATCTTCATCCAACGCTCGCTGCTTCCACGCGCATCGAAGTTTGCTGCTTCCGCTCGACACCAGAACTGCCTATATCCTGAGCCGTTAAGATCTTCACCCGCTAAATCCTACGCTCGCTCCGACTTCCTCATCATATCTCGATGTCTCCGCTTCACAACAAAACTCCCTAACCCTATACCCTATTCGATCAACCCATTTCTCTTCTCTCGTAGTAGCGAGGTTTTCCCACACTACACCCCTCACTATATTTTGGTTAATTAGTTCATTGAAAGTTGCATAATTGAGAATGTTTATTGATTGATTTCATGAGTTATCTACACGGGAAAAATGGAATTACACTTAGTAAGTAAAACACTCTCAAACTTTCTCTCTCCTAATGACTTGCCTAACAATTCTCAAAAGATCTCTCTTACAACAGACTCACTCGACCCTTTATATAGGGTAATACATAGTGGATGACAGCTAAGCTATCCTTTATTTTAGGGAATGTCTCGCGAAGTGTCGCCGGTGTACAACTATTCAATCTCGCGACACTTCTTAATCCTCGCCGGAGTTCCATGCCTTTCGGTTGTTTTGTGTGTCGTTTCCCATTGCGTCGTCTATTTTAGTTTCCTGCGACTCCCTCGCGCAGATCGTCGTTTATTGATCTCGCGAGCCCTATGCATTGCGATATTATGATCCTACATCTTGCCTCTTTTTCCTTGAATATTGCTTGAAGAGCGATTTTTAAAGGAAAAATCTGTCGCTGTAGTAATCTTTGGTCTTTGTTGACGAAGGAACGAGCAGAAGAATATTGTACTTGAAAAGTACGTACTTGCCTCTATTCTTTTGCGAAGTTAGGAGCTTCTTTGAGATATATATGAAGTATCGTCTCTTATCTCTCTGCGAGGGGAAGAGTACCATGAGATTTTTACAATGTTGTTCTTGCTTGATTGCTTATCTTGATTTTGTACTTTTACACGGATTTTGATTATTAATGTCTTCTCTTGACACGTTTCTTTTAACCACTTTTTCTTGACCGTTCATGTCTCTTCGCATTAAATGACCTCGTTTTTCTCGAGGATCTTTTTCCCTATATATAGTTTTCTTTTCCCCTCCTTTTCATTTTTTAGTTTGTCTCTGCAATTTTTCTTCGACTCTCTCCTTCCGCAATTTACGCTCCTGCTACTGCAGATCTTTTCTTCATCCTTTCTAACGTTGATCTTAATCTCCAATCTCCCTTCCATTCCCATACTGATAAATGGCTTCCATCAGTCGTGCATACAAAACTTCTTTTGAAGAAGTTCAACAAAAGCTGCTTGAGAAGGGTTTTACTCTATCAACCATTCCTAATCAGGAACCTTCATCCATTCTTTCTGCAAATTTGTTTTCTGATCATCAATGTGATGATCAAAAAATTATAGTTTCGCTAGGTCAGCTCCTCGCGGGACTCCCCATTCCCTTATACAATCCTGAGATGCCTCTATTTTATGAAATCTTGGCCCATGAAAAATTCTCTCGGGCTGTTTATCAATTAAATGGCGATTGTATTCGCTTTGATGCTTGAGTTCGCCGGTCGCGGTGCAGGGCAAAGGATCTTTATACCTTAATCTTGCCGAGAAATCCCAAATTCAAAGACTTGGAGATAGGTTTGTGGAGAAATACACTTGTGGAAAATTTTTTGAAAACTACTCGGTGATAACTATGGTGAATGCGAGATCTCATTTGGGCGTTACTTTGAAGAAAAAGGATAATGTTTCTGAAGATAAATTACTCATGCAAGACATTGATTGGCACCCAGGCAATAATACCTCTCCTCGTCATTCCAAAGATGAGAAATGGTGGGTCGTACCCTTGATCTTAAGCGGTCCTTACATCGCGGGCTCGCATATTCTTCCTGCGAATCTCGCAGGATATCATCCTTGGGAGTTCAAATGGCCTGAGAAGAAGAAAGAGGTATGTTTCCGACTTTAAATTTGGCTTTTGTAACTTTCTTTCTATAATTGCTGAGTTTGTGAAATCTTTCAGATAGCCAGGTTGAAAAGAAACTACAAAAAGGATCCGTCGGAGGATACTCTGACATTGCTTCGATCGCTTACGAGTGAAGTAAGAATCACTTCCTTTCTTCTTATTTAAACAATATTGTTGCCTCTGTTTCTTATCTTTACACGTATGCGAAGGCTGAAGTTGAAGAAACTATTGCTGCGAAGACTAAAAGTAAGGGTAAAAGCTGTAAGCTCGCAAGGGTAAATCCTCTGCCCCCTTAACTAAGAAGCGAAAGGTCCAATCCTCTTCTCGCCTTAGCTCAAGCTCGAAGCTTCTGACGAGGATAACCATGAATCGAATCCTTCTCTCGCCAAGAAGGTTCCATCTACCAGTTCTTCCATGGATCAGTTATCCAACATCTTCTCAGATTGTTTCCAGGGAATAGGAGATGCTCCCCTAGCTTCTCTTTGTGGGGCTCTCGCAAACGTATGCAATGCCACTCTACTGGAGGGCAATGATTCTTTCAATGGAGTCTCTAGAACTATGTCTCCTGACTTCTTGAATGCGCTTGGATCCTTGGTATGTATACGATCATATCTCCCCATTGACTTTATATTATTGTATATGTATTAACAGCTTTTCTATCTCCTTTCGTAGGTTGGAAGGTCTTCTTTTGTAGTTGCCTCAGATCTTGAGAGAAGACGCAACAATCTTGAGAAGAAGAATTCGCAATTGAGCAAGAAGATTCGAGAATTGGAGGCGGAAGGCTGCGTTATCTCGCAGTAAAGACGAGACGATTCAAAAGTTAAATACCGAACTTGACTCCCAAAAAAGAGAGGGTATCCACCCTTCAAAATGCTAATCAGCAACTTTACGGTATAATATTTTGCCTTCTTTTATTATTTTTATTTTATTGGTCGTGTATTGCCACCTAACTTATTACTTTCGCAGACGTATATAATCTCTCCGATGAAGCTATTCTTCTCCATACATTTCCTGAACCTATGGATAATAACCTTCTTCTCGCTCATCTCAACACTTCTTTAAGTAGTTCTTCGAACAAAATTAACTCTCTTTCATTAGATGAACTTAGGACCAAATATCGCCTTTTAGAGATTGAACATAGATCTGGTTTAAGTGCGGCCAACCAATTTAAACAAATGTTTCTTGAGTCTCGTAAAGAAATCAAAATTTTGAGGAAGAAAATTAGTGATCACATAGATGATAAAGACCGCATTGCTAACAATGGTGCTCAAGCATTAGCAACATTTCAAAAATCTCTTCTTGAGCTACAAATTGAGCGAGATGAATTGCTTCGCTGAATTCCTTACTTAATGAGCGAGAAGATCAGATTCGTTCGCTCCTTGTTATAAATAATGATGATGAATTCGCACTGGGCTGCGAAAGTTTTAGATAACGCCAGAAATAACCTAGGTGTTGATGTTAGTCTTCACGCCGAGCATACTTCCTTGGTTAAAGATATGATATCTGACAGAGAAGGTTGCTTGTTATACCTTACTGCTTCTTATTTCCGTAATATTACTTATAAATTGTTAACTTGTTGTTTCTTATTTGCAGAATCTGAGAAGAGGCTTCAAGTTAGAATTAAAGAGCTTGAATCTGAAAAAGAGCAACTCGTAGGGAATTTTCAATGAGAATTGAAGAACTCGAAACCGAAAAGAGCATTTCGCAAAGAATCTCTTCCTTCGCGAGAATAGATATTCCAAGTTGAAGAAACAATTTCTAACGACGGTGGAGAACTTTAACAATGATCTTTGTTCGCTTTCGCAATAGAGGCATGGAATATGTTTGTAAGGATCACAATATCCCTCTGCATTCATATCCCTGGCTCCTTGAAAAGGTTCCTGAGAATCTGCCTGTCTCAGACGTTTCTGATAGCGAGGCTGGCGAAGAAGAAAATTCCGGCGATGAAAATAATGAAACTGAAGAATCAGATGGAGAAGAAGAATCACCAAAAATATAATTCTTTTTGTTTTCTCTTGCTGCGTGTAATATCTGTACATTGCTGTATAACTCTTTTTTCATGAATTCAATCTTCACTTTCCCTTGTAACATAATTGGCTAACATTATTAATGTATAACTCTTTCGTCAGAAGATGAATAACAATATTCCATCTTTTCCATTCCCATACTTGCCTCTGATATTTATCTTCTGATGGAAGAAGTTAGTTATCCTCATGTATTTTGTTGGATAATAACTTTATTATTGTTGAAATGTATAGCAGCGACGAGGTCGCGGATATCTTTATGAGTTGAGAATGCTCTCTCTTTATGCTGCGACAAGGTCGCAGGCCGCCTCTACACTTTCATGCAAAGGCCCATTGACCTTGCCTTATCATTTGGTGTGGTCTTCCAAGTCAGACCTCCCTAATTAGAGGTCCTCCCCTGCCACCGTTCATTGCGACAAAATCGCAGGGCGTCTTTACACTTGTATGTAAAGACCCATTGATCTTGCCTTATCATTTTTCAAGTATTTTTGCCTCTGCAGGATATTTTGGTTGCAACAATATGACAGGCCTAGATATCCTTGCGAATATAAAGTCCTATGACATTGCCGTCTTGCGACGAAATCGCAGGACGCCCGTACACTTTCGTGCAAAGACCCATTGATCTCGCCTTACCCTCGCGTTAGTATTATTGCCTCTGCAGGATCATTGCACAAATATGACAAGCCTAAGTCTCCTTGCGAAAACAAAGCCTCATGACATTTGCGTCTGTTTTGGCATTCTCCCTAATGGAGAACACCGCCCTTATCATCTCCCCGGTTGCCCCTTCAAGGAGGCGAAACATCGGCCATACAAGACTAGCTCCTCCCATCCGGTCTTGACAACAACCAGTTGTTTTCGCAGTCTCTTATCCCTTATACCTATAGGGTTTATGGTTACAAGACTGCACCCTAAGTGGAGTTTTCTTCGGGCGAGTGCAACGCATGCCAAGACTTGCCAAGAATGGCCAGGGTAGGTTCATCCATCCGGGCACTCGGCTCAACCGTGTACCCCGGCGCCTTGAGCATACACTGACTCCTAAGAAGAGACCCTCGGTCGCCCAACCAGGGTATAACCTACATATATAGTTGGGAGTCCAAGGTACCTCCTCCGGATAGGCTTTCATGGGCCCCAAATTTTCATGGTTCAGGCTTCAGGAGCGGTGTAACCTTCCACCTGAACCACGGCGAGAGATACCCCCTTATATGACGTACTTTAGGTCTTACATTTGCCTCTTACGAAATGTTATTCGCGAACTAGGGTGTACGCCATAAAGGTTCGTCCCATTCATTTGCGCATTTATATTTGTTAAATCATTCAATCATTCATGTTTCATTATTTGTCGATATTTGTTTGCGATGTATTCGCAAAGTTCTGTTTCACTTGTTGTATTTCACTTTTCTTTCTTAGTCGAATTCTCATTTTTACTCTTCTGCGAGAATCTCGCATATCCTTACTTCAACTGCTATTTTTTCTCCTGCTTTTGTTGCTCATTCATTTCTTATGCCTTTTGCTCCACATATCCTTTGCTTCTTTACTACCATAATATTCGCCTGTCTCTAGGCATTCACCTCGCGAGGTATGTTCAGTCCTTACTTCTATGGCATCCACCATCAGTTTTTCCTTTCTCTGCTCATCTCTCACATGCTGTTTCCACCCTTTTCTTTTGGCATTCCTTTCTTCGCAGCTTTCTACATCTACTTCATGACATTGTTGCGACTCCTTCCAATCTCCCTGGATAATACCAATGCCATTTGGATGTGGGAATTTAATACATTGATGATACGTTGACGCAACTCCCAAGATTTCATGAAGCCATGGCCTCCCAATCAGCGCATTGTATGGAGATTCCACGTCAACCACACAGAATAAAATATCAGTTGATAATCCCTGTAGAGGTATTCTCATGTGAACCTCTCCCTTTGGTTTGTTTGCAGTACCATTAAAGCCGTATATCTTGTATGTAGAGGGGATCAAATCCTCA
The DNA here is from genome assembly GCA_023531295.1 of Papaver armeniacum. Lineage (NCBI taxonomy): Eukaryota > Viridiplantae > Streptophyta > Magnoliopsida > Ranunculales > Papaveraceae > Papaver > Papaver armeniacum. The sequence continues at coordinate 29,986 of JAJJWW010003628.1, forward strand.
TCTTTTCCTCCCATCGTCTTGTAAGTATGGTAAAAGAGAATATTTCCGAACTTAGGTGTCGATAAGGATTCGGTTGATCGCTTGACAAGCACGCCTCATCATCTTCTCCATCAACTGGTTTCGGGTTAATCTCTAGTTTCACAACCAACGGGCTATCATGTGTTTCTCTTCCTTTTGGCACTTCATCTGCAGAGAAAGAAATAGTCTTCAGTTGCCACTTTTCTAACTGCGTCGTTCTCGCCAGGCTCATTATTTCTTTATCATTAGCATCTCTCGCAAAGACTCTACTGAGCACGTTGTCATGAAAATCTTCGATGGTGCGATAGGAGTGGACAATGGAGTTGCAGTTCAAATTCTTGGCTTTTGTTCCTACTTCTATCACAAATGTTTCCTTTCCCTTCGCTGACACTGTTCTGTGCATCTCTGGTGGTGGTGGTAATGTCTGACCTGTTTCTTCTCCCCTTAGAAAGTGATTCAGCTTCCCCTGATCAATCATCCTGAGAATAATTCTCTTTATGTTTCTACAATCGTTTGTTTGATGCCCATGGAAGCGATGGTAAGAACAAAACTCATGGCTTCTATCGCCTGGCGGTGGTTCCATTCCAACATTCCAAGGTGCTGGTACATTTTCCATCACAAGTATTGCTTCCCAGATCTTTTCAACGCTAGCATTCAGTGGAGGCATCTTAATTTGTTCCCATCTTGTTCTATGATTTTCTCTGCCCTCCACGGTTATTTTGCCTTCGTCCACCATAAGTTTCTTGCACATGATCTAGCCTCTGAATCTTATTATTGCTGTTACGATTGTAGTAATTCCTTTCGCGTTCAAACTCTTCTTGGTCATGGCTTCCCATAGCTACTATCTTCTGCTGTCCTTCATCAGCTCTCCTTGCCTGCTGTCCTTGCGAAGTGCTGCCATTGTATTGATGAACTGAGGTAACAAGCTTGCGTTCATGAGCATTCGAGTTTGTGTTCGCGATTTGGGTAAGAATTCATTTCATTCTGTCTTTCTTCTAAGGCGATATATTCTTCTTGTAATTCTCGCAGTTCTGCCATCGTGATTGTATTTTTGACTCTAAAAATTTGAATGTATAACAAGTTGGTCGCAAAAAGAGCATTCACAAATGAGAGGATGAGGTATCTCTCCTCAACACCTGCCATTTCGCTACACATGGTTCTCCATCTTATTGTCAACTGTCTTAAGCTTTCTCCAACTCTTTGTTTCAACCCGAATACATCTTCAATTCCTGGTCGCGTGAAGTTGTTGCTTATGTAGGCTCCCAAAAATGTAGCTTGCAGATGGTTAAACGACGCGATCGTGTTCCTGGGCAAACCTTCAAACCACTTTAATGCTTCTCCCGTTAAGCTTGACGCGAAGTACTTACACAATATAGCATCATGACTCTCCCACTGCAAACATACATCTCATATAAGCTTTAATGTCTTTGTATCGCACAACAGTTGTTCCGTCAAAAATCTTTGGCTAATGTAGGCAAATTGCATTTAGGAGGGATTCCTCCCATCTGTACTTCTAACGTAAAGGGATTCTTCGCAGCTTCTGCGAGGGCTTCGTCTAACTGTCTCCTTCCTCCTTCCCTTCTATTATTCAGTATTCCTCTCATTTCAGCCAGTTCTCTTAAGATTTGTTCATTTGCCTCAGAATTTGATTCTACTGGTCTTTTTAGCTCTGCTTCTCTTCTTCTTCGCTCGTGTCTATTTTGACCTTCCTGCTCATTATCTTCTCCTCTTCTTTCCTCGCGACGCTCTTCTTCGCCTCTTTCGTTAATTCGCACGCCATTATATCGGTTGTTCTCTCTTCTTGGTTGTCTCTCAGCTCTCATCACCTGGGCCCTCTCATATTCTTCATTAATATTTCTATTGGCACGATTTTGTTCCCTTCTTCTCTCGCGGTTGTCATGGTTATTTTGCCGGATTGCCTCCTCCATCTCTTGATTTTCCATTTCTTCTCTTAGCCTTTCTCTCTCGCGAGCTAGCCGCGCTTGTTCAATGTAGTGTCTCTCAATGTCATCCTCGATTTCTCGGTTTCTTCTCAGTTCTTCTCTCCCGTGCAAGATTATTCTCCCTTCGGCAATTTGGGTCGTTCAATTCTTGGAGTTGCATGTTTCCTTGATTTTCCCTATTCCGCTCATTTTGAAGATTTTGGTGAGGAATATAACGATCTTCTATTTCTTCTCTTCTCTCGCCATGCTCTATATTCGGATTTTGTGTTTCTCCATCGGTGCTTTCTGTTGGTAAAACTCTCCTTCTTTCTTCTCGATTCGATCTTGAACTTGATCTCACGCTACTTCTAGATCTCCTATTTTGCAACCTCATATTTTCCATCCTCAATTCATGATTTTGTCTTGTCAAGTTTGCTCGTTCCTCTGCCTCTAGCCGTCTCTCCTCATGTATTGTTTGTCTCAATCTTTCTAATCTTTGCGATTTCTTCGTTACCTAGATTCATTTCTCCATTCATTTCTTGTTCTCCTCCTCCTTGTCCATTGTTCATCAACTGCTGCTCCTCTTCTCTCTCGTCTTCAGAGTCAGATCTCCAAGTATGTACACTTACTCTATCATAATCCTCAACCGCGTTTGCTACTGGGGAGTTTGGTGGCTGATTTTGATCTTCTCCATCATTTCTCCCATTCATCCTTGATGATTCTCCTGTTTCATTCCTCCTTTCTCCAGCAAGTCTCCCACTTCTTCTTACAACCGTTGATTGCCCTTGTACATTTCTTCTTCTAGCCATTTTTTCTTTTTCAATGAATTCTTGAGGATCTTCTCCAAATCTTTTTTCTGTTAATTCAAATTCCTTCCAATTTCTACGTCAATCTCTGCACAGTCCCTGTTTCTAGCGCATATGTAGTAGCAGGTTTTCCCACACTACACCCCTCACTATATTTTGGTTAATTAGTTCATTGAAAGTTGCATAATTGAGAATGTTTATTGATTGATTTCATGAGTTATCTACACAGGAAAAATGGAATTACACTTAGTAAGTAAAACACTCTCAAACTTTCTCTCTCCTAATGACTTGCCTAACAATTCTCAAAAGATCTCTCTTACAACGAGACTCACTCGACCCTTTATATAGGGTAATACATAGTGGATGATTGACTAAGCTATCCTTTATTTTAGGGAATGTCTCGCGAAGTGTCGCCGGTGTACAACTATTCAATCTCGCGACACTTCTTAATCCTCGCCAGGTTCCATGCCTTTCAGTTGTTTTGTGTGTCGTTTCCCATTGCGTCGTCTATTTTAGTTTCCTGCGACTCCCTCGCGGTACTGTCGTTTATTGATCTCGCGAGCCCTATGCATTGCGATATTATGATCCTACATTCTCAATCTTCTCTTTCTTCTTCAACCTAGAAGCTAGGTCGTAGATAATTAGGTTAGGGTTTGTACAAATGACCCACGCATGGAGTGTTCTCGAGATGAATTGACAAGAGGAGAGGCGATTCAGACAGTATGGGCGTTTGGGTATGATTAAATTGCAATTTTTGAATTGAATTAGGGTTTGGTATGCATGTATAAAGGGGTCTGAGAATTGTGTGTTAAAAGTTTATGCCTGGATTAGCCAGAGCAGCAATTTAGGTTTAATTATAGATTAATTGTTGTTTTTGATGTCCTAAATCAAAGTGCTAGGGTTTGAGATGAAACCCTAGATTATCACTGTGTTTTTCATATTTCATGTATTGTTCTTGAGTGCTTAATTACTTTTAAGATAGACTTAATCTCAGCATGTTAACACCTTGCTCTCACAGTGTATGCCTTGTATGCACTGTAGTTAGAATATCTCTGTGAAGATTATGCTACAACCCAAACTCAACCAGATTGTTATTAATCCTTAGATTAGTCAGTGCTTAAGATAGACAAGTTAATGCTATGGAGAGATATTTTAGTTGTGATTAAGCTATCAGTGGAGAAACTTCTTAGATATAGGGTAGATTTGACACCTCTCCCTTATCTCGCCATAGAAACAAGAATAAATTCATGAGTTGAAGACATAGTGTAAGTTAAAGGTGGATTTGAAGACCCTAGTATCCCCATTGTCACTAGTTACATCTTAGTTCACTATTTCAGTTCACTGTCACAATAACATCTTCGCCGTATCGGCACAAAACCCCTGTGTTACACATTACCACCTGAAATTCAGTTAAGTAAGCCCTCTTGATCAATCATAGCACCACAAGTCTCTGTGGTTCGACCCGTACTTGCCACGTCTCCGATAGACGCCGTGCACTTGCGGTTATTACATGTAGGCACATAAATAAACACCATCTTAAAGGCCTACCAAGTTTTTGGCGCCGCTGCCGGGGACTTGGCGTGTGCCCTGTTGTTCATTGGCCGGTTATCACTGAGTTTCACTTCACCCTGTACATAATCACTTTAAATTTTTGCTTGTAACCCTGTTTTAGTGTAACTTAGCATATTGTTACTCCATCATTGCAATTTAGCTGAAATTTCTTTACATCTCGCATCCCTTTGCATACTTGCATCCATAAGCATTCATATAGGAATTTGAAAATTTTAGTTGTAGTTAGTTATTCATGGTTATCATGGTTAATGCCTGGTGCTCAGTTTTGAGCTTAACCAACAGTTAAACTTTAGTGCTTAGAGTGCTGGAACATCAAATCTGTGACTCTAGTCTGTCACGTCACAAATGCCGCGTATCCCTCGGAATTTTGTGCACTTGAGTTGGCTGAATCATCAGTGGCCTAAGTTTCTGTTCTATTCTCTCTGCAATCCATATGGCTAAATCATAAGTTGATAGTATAATGCATCTGCAGTTTAGAAAACATTTGGTTGCATTATGTGGTTCAGTTGCATAAGTGTTAACTCTCGGCTTTGAAATCCTTTGCTTCACTTGTACAGTTCTGAGAACTGATCTTCTCCCTTGAGTAACTGTGCACGTGAGAAGTCGAAATACACACCAAGGAGAGGAACAAGGAGGAAATCCGTGGAAAACCTAATACCAACGGTATCGTATTTTCAAACTTGATGCTCACTGTCTTGCATGAAATGCCATGAAATGCGATAATTGCATGAATGTGTGTCGACCCATATGCATATATGAATGAGCTGCCATTCCCATAAACCTAGCCTCACCGATTACTGTTGAACCGATTCATTGTGCCGCATATTGCTCCATCTCCGAAATTTTCGACTAATCTGTGACACTTGAGTAATTGTGGTAAATCTAAGGCCTGTGATTATGTGTAATTTGGGCTTGACCTGTAAATGTTGAGCCATCTTTGCATGATAAACTAGCTGCCTAGCTAGGTATAGCTCAATCTCTGGGATTTTTGCTTAATTCTGTGTGACCCTGTGACATTGTTGAGCTGTGAACGAACCCTGTATAACCTGAGTATAACACTTTACACCCTAGACTGCAACATACCCTGTACTCAGCCCAGCCCCTATAGCTGTTGAGTTTGAGTTTGTGCATACTCTGGTTTATCAGCATGTACAACCCTGCTGAGATTATTAGCTCCATGTATATTCTTCTCAAACCCTGAATTGCTGAGAGTTGAATGTATGCTTGCTGAGATTTGGTATCCTTGTGTATGAGCTGTGAGATTGAGGTTATGAGCCATCTCGCTTCCGCACCTTTGCCATTGTACATCCGTGTAACCCCGTTGAATGAGCCACCCGCCACCTTGCTAGCCGAAGCCATAACTTGAGCATATCTCATCTCGCCCGAGCTCCACCAAGTCGTTAAGCCTTGATATCTCGCTAAACCTTGCATTCGTGTGGATACTCTCGTGAGCACAAAACCCCGCCGATAATTGCATGCTTGTATATAATCTTTGAGTTTTGAGCTCAATTGACCCTGTTGAGCCAAGTTGTAAAAAGCTAGCCCTAACTCTGTGCTGAGACTTACCTGGGCACAAACCTGCCAAGCTGTGCTTAATCTATGCTGAGTACAAGCTGTGCTTAAAATGCCAACCATCTACCCTGACTCTTTGTGCTTAATTTGAGCTGTACTGTTGCTTACGCATAACCCATTATGCATACCTTGTCTCGCCTTGGCTGACTGCCATTGATGTTCAACCTTAACTTTGTGTTAAACCCTAAGTATGTGAAGTTATATCTACACTGAGCATGTTGTGAAATGATGGCCTTGTGACTTGCTGATTAACCTTGTGCATGCTCTGTATAACCTGAGCTGCTGGCTCTGCACAAACTGACTACCCTCTGGGCTGTAAACCTGCCAAGCCCAACCTCCACATAAACTGGGCTCTGCCCCAACCAGCCTCTGGGCTTTGCACAACTTCTGGTCTGTGCAGTTTCATAAAACCTGGGCTGCAAACAAACATTCCCATCAAACCAAACTGAGCCCACTGTGCACTGGGCTTTGCACAACAGCTGAACACACAACCACTGGGTTATGCAACCTTTCTTTGCACACCCTGAAGCCCACACAACTGGGCTTTGCACATAACCAAGCCTACAGCCCACAAAAACCAAATTCCAACCAAATCAGCCCATCTAAACCAAATGAAACCCAATAAACCAAACTGAGTCCACTACAACTGGGCTTTGAGTTTAATTTGAGTTGTTAAATCATGTCAGGATTTTGGTCTGCAAATGGGGATACAAACAAATCCATCAGAGAGCTTGCTTACGGGCATGCTTCACAATATGAACCCCCCACATACCATAGTGATTTTAGGGAAATTTACGAGCCTTCTCAGGGCCCTGACCTCACATACCCTAATCATTATGAGCACATGTATCATCCATCACAGGTTGAAAATTCACAATTTTCTCATACCCAGTCATCACTTTTCGATCAATTAGAAGCTCGATTATCTGCCTTAGAAAGGCAATTACATGAGCAATTTGTCGAATCTAATTTCCCTAGGCAATATGAAATTTATGCATGTACCTTATGTGGTAACTTAGGCCACCATGCTGAGAACTGCTATATTTTGCATGATTTTAGGCAGTCTAGGGAAAACCATGATAATCCAATGTACGAATTGTCTAGAAGTGACTATCTTTGGCAACTATTGGGACCATAATCAACCTGCACACATGCATCATTCACCATAGTGGGGAGATGAACAATTTTATACTCCCCCAACTCCGTGTTTGCAATCAGTAATGGAAACGCTCATGGAGCAAAATGCTAGGCTTGAACTGAATGCAATACACGACCATCCATATAGCAACATGTCTGAATTTCCCTTCTCTAGTGAACCTCATGCTCAACCATACAATGAATATCCATATGAGGAATGCATACCCACTAGTGAAGACTCTCCTTCAATAGAACAACTCACTGTGATTCTTCAAAGGAACCTGATTGAGTTACAAAATGATAGGATGTCTGTTATTCCCGATAATTAGAAAAATAGTGTTTCTAGTCTTACTCATGCAACTAACACCGAATATGAACCTAATCTAGAGGTAGATGAGTACACTAAAAATACTACCATTCGAATGGAGAGATGAATTCTTGCTATGATGATGATGATGAATATGAAGAGCATGTGTATTTTGAAAATGTAGTAGAATCTTTAGGTTCGTAGACATTAAGTGTCTCTTCGTGAACCCTATGAATGATGCTTCTTCTGATATTCATACATGTGATGTTGATGTGGAACCTGTGCAATTGTCCAGTGGAATTGAGCATGCTATACCACCTGTTTGTGACCTAGGAATAGCTGAATTATCTGTTGACACGGATGATTCAATGCATATGCCTAACTCCATGCCTAGGTTACAACATGATATCTCTCCTGGTTATGTTATGAATGATAATGATGATGAGTATGACCTAGAGATTGATGAATTGTTCTATGCAGGTGAACATGATTTACCCTCTTCTGACCTTAGGAAAGTGTGTGATGGTGTAAATGATTTTATAAATGAAAACAACTTAGATGTACCTAATCTCTCTCCTAAGGCACAGATTGATACTCTTCCACCAAACCTAGGTGTAGTTTGTTATAAAATTGCAAAACCAACTTTTCTAAAAATGCCTAATTTAGGCCTAGAGCTTTTGTGCTTCCCAAGTCCTCTTGGACTATTTCGCATCAAAGTATAACACCTTTAGGGAACCACGGTTGGAAATGTTCTTTGTTATTAGCAAAACTCATTTTGAGTTAGACCTTTTGCATGATGTACCTTTAAAATTGCAAGATTTTGTGCTCACAAACACACCTGTTCACAAGTTTAGGTCTGGGGGAAACTCATTCCCATATGCAGTCTTACTTGCACTCTCATGTTATATTTGTGTAAGACTGTTGATGTTTGTATATATTTTCTATTGGGTTGACCCTCAACTCTTTAGACTGTTGGTATATGGTGAATTTTTGTATATAATCCAGTAGGACTTGTTAATTTTTTCTTTCTTGAATCGGTTGAGTCTTCTTGTACATATTTTGTGCTAATCCGATATGATCTCCACTGAGAATGTTGGATTCTAGCCTTGATTAATGAAGCTCTAACCTTGCTCCGCCGACATCCGGTAATCTCTTCCCTTTTCTCTTATCAGCATAGTTCTCTCGGTATATGACTGTTTAAAATTTTATCATCTGTCGACACATTGAGGACAATGTTTGATTTAGGTTTGGGGGTGCATTTGCATTTAGATTTTTTAGTCTTTTTAATCTTTTATTCTCAAAAAAAAAAAAAAAAAAAAAAAAAAAAAAAATCTTTTTTAAAAACCTCCAACTTGTAGAGATTTTAGAGTCACTAGCATGCTTCTAGCTATGTTTACATAGAGAGTCTGACCGAAATAACAGAATTTGGAAGTACTGGAAAACGCAATCGGGTTTCTTAGTTGATTAGAGCGTTAAAGTTGGATTTAACCATACCGGAGAGCGAATTAGGTGTTGTTTAGATATTCGGTGAGTAGAATTGTGATCACCCATAGTGGAGACTACCCATTTTACATCAAGTGAGGCACCAACCTTCAATTTTTTGCAACTTTCTAGAAAAGTCGTTAGAGTGTGTGTCACCGTACGTCAATTCCGGGTAGGAATGGTGAGCTACCCAACTTCGCACCATTTTCAGCACTACTTTTGATCTCTTGAGTGCTAGTTTTTGTCAATCATGAGGGTGACGTTTAAAGATGAAAACTCCTTCTAAATATCGATTTATAGTTAGCATCACTCTCTCTCTCAATCAACAGACCCATAGAAACATATCATCGTCAGCAAGCGGAGCATCATCAGAATATTGAAAGAAAAGTTGATATAGTCCAAGGTTTACATACAACAAAGAAAAATAGGATGAGAATTAATAAAATTTATAAAATCAAGACAATACAAGTTGTGGAAAAATTGAGTGATAAAGTCCTTTGTCCATGGAGTTAGTTGTTTCATTATTTGTATTTTTATTTTCACTTATTGTAAATTAAAAAAAAAAAAAAAATCAAAAAAAAAAAATCAAAAAAATCAAAAAAATAAAAAAATCAAAAAAATATTGTAGTTTATTTTCTTAGTTTTGATACCACCATGGTAAAGAAGAATTGAAAAAGAAAAAATCCAAACAACAAGGAAATTGAGTAGAAAAGTCAAAAATTGTCAAGTTTTTGTGAAGTTTAGAAGTTCGTCATCAACAGTTGAAGACCGAAGACCGAAGATTGAAGACGTTTCTATGGTTCATATGAGAGATTGATGTTAATTGCCGATCGGGTGAGAAGTGAGTGAGTACTCCTACCCCTTGCTAATGATTTATTTCCTTTCTTAGAGATCATCAGAAAAAGATTCTTTTTGTCCACACTTCTGTGGAGTCTCCGTGAAATTATTTCGGAAGGTTATCCTTCTTACTTACAACGTGTGCAGGATTTCTCTCTTTATTCCCGCCGCACACATGAGAGACTAAAAAGCGATATTTTGAGTGCAATTATCATAAAACCCTAATGGTGAGGCGAAGTTGAGACTTATGATCACAATCGAATCCGAATTCTTTCATATGGTATGGTTACTTCTCGCAAGACTTAAGGATGAGAATGCGTTCTTTGGTAGTTCTAACTTCCCCGTTACTAGCATGCAGAAACTCTATGTCCTCATAGCTCCTTGGATGCTTGAGACTCTTTTACACTACGAAGTTGGAGAAGGTTTTGTGGGTACACTCTGGTAAACCCTCACGAGACTACAACTCGTCCACTAGGGACACCTAGCGGTTTAAAGGCTTAGTGCATACGCTAAATGCGTTCGAGAGACCAGCGACAGTGGTATAGTTAGGATTTGTTCATTTCTGTTTCACTTGAGGACAAGTAAAATTCAGGTTTGGGGGTATTTGATGAGTGCCAAATAGTGCATATTTATACACCTTTTTATTGGCATTTTACCCATATTTTGCGCTTAGAAATCGAGATATTATCCCTGCATTCTCGTGTTTTCTTTGTTTTCAAGAATAAATATTTGTATTAATTAATTTTGTGTTTTTAGGTAATAAATAAAGCTCAGAGAATCTGAGGAGCCAAAAGAGCAGAAGAATTGGAGTCAAACATCTATGGAGTAGATAGCCAAAGCCCGCGCGCGAATCAGTTGCAACCCAACAAGGAAGACATGGGCTAGAGCTACCCATGACCCGGATCCGAGCCCATCCATTAAGAATCGTTAGATCTTCATCCAACGCTCGCTGCTTCCACGCGCATCGAAGTTTGCTGCTCCCGCTAGACACCAGAACTGCCTATATCCTGAGCCATTAAGATCTTGACCCGCTAAATCCTACGCTCGCTCCGACTTCCTCATCATATCTCGATGTCTCCGCTTCACAACAAAACTCCCTAACCCTATACCCTATTCGATCAACCCATTTCTCTTCTCCATCTTCTCTTTCTTCTCTTCTCTCTTTCCCTCGACTCGCAAAACCCATCCTTCTTCCTCTCCTCCCATACCGACCGGCAGAGTTTCATCATCACCACCATCTCCTTCTCCCCGCCACCACCACCACAACAACTCCATCGGCCGCCCGCTTACACTTCCTCTCTATCTCGAATCATCTCTCTCATAGCTTCTTCAACCTAGAAGCTAGGTCGAGATAATTAGGGTTAGGGTTTGTACAACAGCCCACGCATGGAGTGTTCTCGAGATGAATTGACAAGAGGAGAGGCGATTCGGATAATATGGGCGTTTGGGTATGATTAAATTGCAATTTTTGAATTAAATTAGGTTTGGTATGCATGTATAAAGGGGTCCGAGAATTGTGTGTTAAAAGTTTATGCCTGGATTAGCCAGAGCAAAGAATTTAGGTTTAATTATAGATTAATTGTTGTTTTTGATGTTCTAAATCAAAGTGCTAGGGTTTGAGATGAAACCCTAGCTTATCACTGTGTTTTTCATATTTCATGTATTGTTCTTGAGTGCTTAATTACTTTTAAGATAGACTTAATCTCAGCATGTTAACACCTTGCTCTCAAAGCATGTATGCCTTGTATGCACCGTAGTTAGAATATCTCGTGAAGATTATACTACAACCCAAACTCAACCAGATTGTTATTAATCCTTAGATTAGCCGTGCTTAAGATAGACAAGTTAATGCTATGGAGAGATATTTTAGTTGTGATTAAGCTATCATGGAGAAACTTCTTAGATATAGGGTAGATTTGACACCTCTCCTTATCTCGCCATAGAAACAAGAATAAATTCATGAGTTGAAGACATAGTGTAAGTTAAAGGTGGATTTGAAGACCCTAGTATCCCCGTTGTCACTAGTTACATCTTAGTTCACTATTTCAGTTCACTGTCACAATAACATCTTCGCATGCTATATCGGCACAAAACCCCGTGTTACACATTACCACCGAAATTCAGTTAAGTAAGCCCTCTTGATCAATCATAGCACCACAAGTCTCTGTGGTTCGACCCGTACTTGCCACGTCTCCGATAGACGCCGTGCACTTGCGGTTATTACATGTAGGCACATAAATAAACACCATCTTAAAGGCCTACCAGATACATATACAATAGTCATTTGGTTTACAAATAAAATATACAACATAATAAACATAGCAGAAGTTAATCAACTAATGAACTCAATCTTTGAAGCTTTTGCTGTGCAACTCTGATCTGTCTCTGAAACTGAAAGTGGGAATGGGTGAGCACATCATCCCTAAAAGGGGTGCCCCGTAGGAATAACAACTAGCTTTCAAGTAATCATTAATATGATTTAAGAACAATGCAGGTTTTATCGGAAAACAATAATACACGGAAAGACAGTAAAACACATTATAGAAACTTAACTTTTTCAAAGTAATTTAAAAGAACAATAATAACAAACCGTAAACATCCATGAATAACAGTAAATAAACATCCAAGTATGAGATGTGTGTGTTGCCGCACATAAGGAAGAATAATATTGAAGCCCACTTCCACTCCGATTAAGTAATATTGCGGTGTATCGCCCTAGCCATAGAAAAGGATATAAAGGAAGATAGTTTTGGCCATGTAATATTGCGGTGTATCGCCCTAGCCATAGAATACTGGATATTGTGTCGGCACACATCTCATACCACACACAAGCACACAAAGATATGCATGAATTTCACAAAAGATAGATTTGTAAAACAATAATGAATACAAGAGTGTTCGTTATCGATTCCCACCTCTTTTGATGACAAGCCTTGCATACCTTGAGATCCACGATCCACTGGTTCATCCTTTTAACCGATCGTTGTTAATAGACTAACTGTTAATCATACAAGAACTCTAAGATTCTAGCCAAAATGGCTCACACAAGGATTATACAAATCTAACTAATAGTCCTAAGCCCATTTACGTTTCTATACCCTTTTATTATCTATCTTTAGCCCATCTAAGGTTTAGTAATTCCGTTAGGTTGTCTCTCTAGTCCACTAAATAAGTCTAGCAAACAACTACAACTTTGTAGAAGAAGCCAAAGGCTAAATCAGACCATAAGGGGTCCAATTCATCTAGTTAAGAAAAACTAATCCTAAGCCCAAGCCCAAACCCACGACCCGCGGGTTTACTCCGGCCCGGCCCATCAAACCGGCCCGTTAATACAAGGTCTGGTCCATCTAAGTTAACGGTCAAACTTAACAGTCAACGGTCTCTAACAGTCAACGTCAGTCAAAGGTCAATGTCCAGGGTCAATGGTCAACGAGTCAAGAAAAGCGACTCAGTGGGTCAAACCCGATTCAATTCGATTCGACTCAGTCAGATGGACTGAGTCAGCTAAAGTCAGATTCTGACTAGGCTGAATGACCCAAGGCTAAAGCTCTTGTACAGGTCAGAGCCATTGCTCAGGCCAAGGAAAGATAATGCACAATCATTGTGCATCACCAAAACTCTAAACTCTAAACTCTACCACTCTAACTCAAGTTTAACCTCAATCTACTCATGACACCAAAAATTCATTCAAATTATAACTCAAAATCAATTACAAAAGTAAACTAAGTTTACCTTAATCTGCATTGCAGGCTTTTACTAATGTCACTGCTAACAGCATTACACTCAACTTCTGCTCTAGACAGCACAAGCATACCCAAGTTCAGTTCAACTTCTCTAAGTCACAGCAAACGTGACTTTACTGCCACAACAACATCATCTCAGGTTACTAACTCTCACTAGACTGCAATAAGACTAACAATTACAATCATTTATATAAACTTCAACTCAACCACAGCTGAATCTCATGCCTTCATCTGAAGCTACAACTACACTTCATACATACAACTTCAAACCCATATGCATTCACAGCTCAACTGTGACTCCAGAAGTCGAGCATCACTTCCTCTTTTCCATATCTCCCATAAGCTACAACATCACACAATCAATACCACCAGCACTACCAGACTATCCCCAACTTCATCAGCACTCAATCACCTTTTCAAATCATCACCACCAAACAGCTCAATACAACCACCAGATCCCTTACTTACACTTGCATCTCATTCCAATACAAACACCATCTTCCTATAATCCAACACAACATAAACTGACTACTCCATTCATCACAGTAAACCACCATAACTCAACTTAACTATTACCATTAACTCAATTCCATTTCCACCAATCTCAGAACTTCATCTCTACTTGCAATACCATAATCATCATCTCTGACTCAAACCCAGATTCATTCACACACATAATAACACATTCTAAATTCCTATAACTTCAGTTCTATAAGATTTATCATTGAAGCAACTTCAATCTCAGCAACTTGATGTGATATTAACAAGTTGTAGTAAAGTGGTAAGAAAGATGTCGTTCCTCTCAGACTTGTGAAGGATTTTTTAGACTCAAATTCAAAACAAAAATAGAAAACTCACTAAAAATTGTAGCAAACTCTGAAAAAGATGTTATCAATATTAAAAGAAACACTGAGGCTAAGATTCCACTATTTTCCAAGTTCAAAGTGATTTAATCCAATATTTATATTCATGCAATTTTCTCATTCAAGTTGATTCTAAACTATTGCAACAAGTAGATTCTCAAAATAACAAGTGTAAATCCGAAGCATAGAACATCAAAAACCTAAGTCCAAGCATGCTCTATCAAAAGAAATCACAATTGCTTAACAAGAATCATTCAAACAATTTTCAATCGAGGCAAATAATCATATAATAATTGCAAGTAAATAGAAAAATAAGGATATACCACTTTTTGTTGGAAAAATAGCTTCCTCTATCGCCTCAGCAATGGGGTTTAGCTCCTCATATTAATCATGGTCTCAAAATATGTGTTTATGGCTCAAAAGATGATTAAAAGAATGAAAAGTGATTAAAACGATTGGATTGATTCGTAAAAGTGTGAGTGTGTTACGTAATCTCATTACAAAGGGGAACAATAATTAAAAACCACTGCTGCTTAAACGATATATACGTTCCGCTGTTGAATAACGACAGCTTTATGCGACGGATGTTCGTGCGTCTTATGTTCTTCGCGTTCTTGATGTTGCAGCAGCAGAAGAAAATGTTAAACTCGTGATTTCGGCTTCCTGTTCTCCTCTAAACTTCCCCAAAGTGTGCGTACCCCTTTTGTGACTCCCAGCAATCCTTTTTATAGCCAACAGCAACCCTAAACCTCGATATAATTCTCTTTTTCTTCGGCAGAAAGTCTCGGACTTTTCTACTTTCCAAACTCCTCTCCACGCGATTCTGAGCCGTACAGGTCACTCAAATATCTCTTATGGATTGATACGAATCTCAGGAAGGATTATCTTGCCTTAAATCTCCGGAACTGCCAAGAATAACTCACACAGAGTCCCGTGAAACCTCACCTCCTCTGTTTTACTCCAACACGATTTCTAGCCCAAGTTGATCGATATAAACACCCATACGAACCCTGTTACGCTCTAACAGGCCTAGCCCATGAAAATCAGCGATTGAATCTCGCTAAAACTGGTCCAAATCTCGACCCAAAATTCTGCCTGACGCTGTGTATAGTTTCCCGCCAAAACTGGTTTTCAAACGAAGAAGATGGTGTGCCCCTTATCCTATGGTGGGGTGCGAATAGTAGCTGCCCTGAGGGTTACCCCTTATAAACTGGATACCCCTTATCCATTTCAGGGGTCCGAATAGCAAGTGTCTTCCGCGCGCAACTTTTCGAGCCGATTTTTCCAAAAATGTTTATTGGCCAAAAATACCTACACACACATAAAACACTGTAATAAGTACAAAAATGAGCACTATCAATATAAAGAATCGAGACAAATCAGACACAAAAATGTGTCTATCAAATACCCCCAAACCTATTATTTGCTAGTCCTCGAGCAAAAACAAAATAAAAATAAAATCCTAACTCACTGTCGCAGGCATCGTCGATTGCATTTAGCGTATGCAATAAGCCTTTAAACCCCTAGGTGGCCCTAGTGGGCCGAGTTATAGTCTCGGGAGGGTTTGAGGTGTACCCACAAAACCTTTTACTCAAGACCTAACTATCTACGGAGTTTAAACTCGAAGGCACTAAAAATCTCCTTGGTTGGCATACTTATTGACTACGGGAGGAAGTACCACGATGCGAAATTCCAATTGATGTACACGAGTTTGCACTCAAGCATACTAAAATTCATATATAAGTCACGAGCTCTACTCGAGATAGTCTCACTATGGACATCAATACCCGGAGTCAAAACTAATCACATGGATAGATCAAGAAGATGGATATAGAGAAAAACATAGATGGTTTTGATATTTACTAAGTGATCGGTGTTTCCCATATCTGTCTAAGGCCCTTTTGCCAAAATGAACCTATCCTAATGGGTCGAGACACTGGTCGACTAATATCAACACAACCGGCATATACAAGGGAACCGGTGGTCGACAATCCTAATTCTAGATCAACACGTCCGCATATACAAGGGAACCCGGTCAATTTATTCACACGAACATTATTTATTTATTTTTTTTTTTTTTTTTAATCGCATGATTAGATCTTTTGGATCCAAGCGCATGCTTCTTGTCAACATATTACATGATAGTTCCGTGGATCCGCATTACACGCTTGTTTAGGCGACGAGCAGGGAAAACACACACATATTGCTATTCCCAAGTGTTAATTTTATTCCGTTTGGTCTAATTGGTCTAGTCTTTTTTTTTTTTTTTAGTAACTCAATCACCTATTTCACCTAGCGGTGGTAACAACTTGAATCGTGAGCCCCACCTAATCACTTAGAGAAACATAGTTTAAAAACAAAACAAAATAAAAGGGAAGTGAAAAAGGACTCAACGAGATTGGTGAAACTATCATGTTATTTCTAACACCTGAGGCCCGTGCTTTTATGAATAGACTCTTTAGATGTTTCCATCTAATCGATTGGTTCCTCAACTCCTACAACCAAAATGCTTCCATCCACTTAGATTGGTTAGTGCCATCCTTAATAAGCATAAATTTCTAGGCTCTGGAGTTTATTTATTGTAACAAAAAGGTAACAAAAGTTTCTACCCCACCCCAAACTTAAATCTAACATTGTCCTCAATGTTCTAAAGATAAAATTAAAAGCATGAACAAAGAGAAACGCTACCATTTGAAGTAAAAGAGTTAAGGAAAGATATTACCGTGTCGCATGAATATTGGGTTACCTCCCAAGAAGTGCTAAGTTTAACGTCTTCACGGACATTACGTACCCATAAAATGGCTAATTACCCTTTCAAATCGTATATCAATAGTCGAAACAATTGTGGATCATCAAAATCAATTAAAAGCGCCACAATTATGAGACAACCGCACCAAATCGAAAAATGAACAGACAGAGCACATCCTCATCCAAGGTTTCCCGCAAGACAACCGGTTTTTCGTGGTGCCCACTTGGGCTTCATATGAGTATCTTGATAAACGGATTTACCCAAATAACGAGTCTCAAATACCGGATTCCCCCCTGGATAGTATCAGAGAGGATCGGGTTGTGGAGTCGAAGAGACTCGTGTAATACCTCGAGACACTAGGCTCGAGTCCCAAGTTAGGGACTTCAAATAGGGATACTTGACGATTACTACCCCCAAACTTAGAATTTTTTGGTGTCTCTAGATAGTCTAGTCACGATATTCCTAATTTCTAGACCATTAGGTTCCTGAAAAAGGTCAATTGCTTTCTAATTTATAATCGTGGTTCATCCTCTAAATGCATCCGAGGCACACAAACCGTAGGACTTATATGTTTCATATCCTCTATGGGCAACCCTAAAGTTTCCTTATTGTCTTCAAGTACGGCCTTGGCCTACTCTCATGATCACTATCCAAATCGGAAGCTATAGGCAAAATCTCAGATGGGCCTAAAAATGCATAATTAGGGTCCAACTTAGGAGGATCTCTAGGCTCTTCGAAACAAGGGCTTAAGGTAGATTCGGTAGCTAGTAATGGTTCGAACCTAGCTTTCCATTTATCGATATCTAACATAGGAATAGAATCCAAAAGAGCATTTACTTGTTCAATGTTGCTATCATCGTCGAAATCCATGCTAAAATGAGCTATACAACTCTCTAATGGATCTTCCAATATGATGTTTGTAATGACTCGAACTAAGGTTCCTATCATGTTCACCTCTTCAATGCATGTGTCATCTAGCTCAATGTAGCTTATTGACATTAAAAATATTCAACTCAATAGTCATATTACTAAAAGATAGATTCATAATACCATTCTAGCTTTATGATCGCATTAGACGTAGCTAAAAATGGGCGACCTAAAATCACAGTATCTCGGTCTCTGGGTCGTGACAAAGTTGGGTATCTAAGACCACGAAATCCACAGGATAAATAAACTTGTCGACCTCAATAAGAACATCTTCTATCACACCACGAGGAATTTTAATGCACCTATCCCTAACCCAGTGTTATCTTGGTAGGTTTCAATTCACCAAGTCCTAGTTGTAAGTACACATGGTACGGCGAGAAGTTCACACTAGCTCCTAAGTCAAGTAAAGCTTTATCTACCCGATGTTTTCCTATCGTGCAAGCAATGGTAGGGGCACTGGTCTTTATATTTAGGAGTTGTGTTGTTCGAATGATCGAACTTACATGACTAGCTAAAAAGGCTTTTTAGGGACACTAAGCTTGCGCTTACACGTACACACATATCCTTAAGGAATTTGGCATAAGCCTAAGTTGCCTAATTGCTTCTAGAACGGAAGGTTTATGGTAACTTTCTTAAAAACCTCCATTATGTCATTAAAGTTGGATTCACTCTTTGTTGGTACTAATAAATTTGGAAATGGGGCTCTAGGCATAAAATAGGGCCTCTCAGAACCGAATTCCGGCATCATCAGAGATTTTATCAGTCCCCTCAGCTATGGATGGTCCTGAGGGGTGAACTACAGTATGCTCACTATCGGGCATGGTTACCTGATTGTCTACTACTCTACCACTCCTAAGGGTTCTAATTGAATTCAACTGATGAGATGATTTTTCACCTACTTCATGAACACCTCTAGGGTTTGGTTGTGTTTGACTAGGAAACCTACCTTTTTCTCTCAAGGACTCATTTATCGACTAACCCGCGTTTTTAACTCTAAGCAATAGCTTGACTATTTTCTTGCCCTATCCCGTTACTAGCTTCTACACTTTGTGAAAGTAATGGTGCATCTTTTCGTGTTTTGAATAAATGAGGCAAGAGTTTCTTCTAGACTTAAAATTTTCTTATCGGACCGATTTTGAAACCGAGCTACTCCCGAAGATTCTTAGTATAGCCAAAACCTGGGGGAGCATTCGAATTACTAAACTGACCTTGGTTCTGGTCCTTAGACCATGAGAGGTTCGGATGGTTTCTCCAACCAGGATTATAGGTTTCTGAATATGGGTCAAACTTTTGACGGTTATCAAATCTAGTGTTATTATTATAAAGAGCATTGGCTTGCTCTTCAATAGTCTGGCCTTCCCAAAAGGCTCCACCCTACCACTAGCGTGACCCAATTCTAAAGCTTCTAACCTTTTAGCTATTCACGCAATTTTGGCATCTCGATTCAAAGCCTCCTTCTACCCTATTAACGTTTCCTCTTCCTAAGAATTGTTTTCTTGGGTTCCTACTATTTTCCCATTCTTCGGGTCTTTTCGGCGATTTCATGCAAATATGTCATCGCCGATCAACTGTTTGGTTTTCAAACCCAATTACACATAGACTCTACCGTGGTCGTAGTGGAATAATCTAAACCCTCATAAAGGATCCGAACTAACCTAACCTTTTCAAGACCATGATGAGGACATTGGGCTAATAGATCATTGAACCTTTCCAAATACCTATACAAAGATTCTCCCTCCCGTTGAGAAAACGTGCAAATTTGCGTCCTAATAGACGATGTTTTATGCCTAGGGGAAAACTTGTTCAAAAGGCGGATGTAAGTTGTTCATATGTTTCAATTGAACCAAAAGCCAAACTATATAGCCACGATTTGGCTTTATCTTTCAAGGAAAAGGGAATAACCCGAGTTTCAAAGCATCATCATCAAGGTTTCTAATCTTCGTGGTACTACAAATTTCCTCAAAGTCCCTAACATGAAAATAGGGGTTTTCATTTTCTTTCCCTAAGAAGATTGGGAGCAAGTTGTAAGGTCCCGTGTTTAAGTTCATAAGTTGCTTCTGTTTCAGCTAACCTGATACACGAGGGACGAGTAGTCCTAGTCGGGTTCAACAAGGCTTTCAAAGTTGCCATTTCTGGCACTATCGGAATATTAGGGATTGTCTCCCTAGACGGACGTTCAAAAACGGACTCTTCAAAAATTGGACTTTCTAAATTGAGGTAATCGAGACGCTTAGAACTACTAGGTTTCTCTTTAACAAATCTACCTAGGGCGTCTCTTTACGTTCAGGCATGCAAAAGAATAAGGGAAGGGGATTCTATGCTATCACAAATCAAGGCCGACTCAACCAGAAAAAGCAAACCTAGAGATTTCTAGCAAACAAAAAGCATGATGGCTCCACTTAGATTGTTTCTAGACCAGCCTTCTAATCCTTCGAAAGGGAATTCGTTACAATTTAAGCAAACCCCTCGGAATCAATCCGAGTCAAAGTGAGTTGAATGAGGCGAGGGTTTCGGTGGAGCTTTGATACCCAAGGCCTCACCGGAATTACAATGCGCTTATCACGCATTCAACTCACGTAAACCTTCCCGAACTTCGAAGTGTACTTAAAAGAGTAACCAATATTTTTCGAATAACTTTCCTATTAAGCTCGTTACCCTATCGGTCTTGTTCTAGTCAAAATTTTAAGGCTTAGGTTCGCGTAGGTTACGTGTTCCTAAGGTGGGCAAGAAGAGAACGGTGATGAAATCCGAACCCTTATCTTGTATGGCCGTGCCTTGCCCTTTACTAGAAAAATAAATGTCCGTATTCAAGTCCTCGCATATATGCAAACGAAGGAGTCTGTGAGAACTGTTGATTGTGGGATTCGCGAGTGTTTAGAATCTTACCTCCCGTTCCCAGGCAGGGATGAATCGGTTATAGTCGACTCGGGTGCCACGACTCCTATGTCGACAGTACGAACCCAAGGTGCTTGTAGACAATATCGTAATTGTCCTCCTTCTCTCGCAAATGTTTATATTTAAGACTACCCTTCCGTAGGGTTTAAAAATAATGTCCAAAGTCCCAAAAATGTCAAAAAAAGTCCAAAAATAAAAAGAAAAATTACAAAAATAATTATAAACCCTAATACAAGTTTTAAGAAAAACCTAAAAAATAAATAAAAATAAAATTCTTTGTCTCTTCCTTTTCTTTTCGTTTTGTCTTTGACTCCAAGTCTTTAGTTCATCACCAATATCTTTGGCTCAAACTTTCTTTTCGATCCAATATCCAAACCCGTAATCAAAACACAAATACCCAAGAAAACGAAATAGAACAAAAGAATAAAAAAACAAAACTAAAAAAATAAATCTAAAACCCTAAAAACAAGTCCGCGTCGCGGCGCCCAAAATTGATGTGATATTAACAAGTTGTAGTAAAGTGGTAAGAAGATGTCGTTCCTCTCAGGACTTGTGAAGGATTTTTAGACTCAAATTCAAAACAAAAATAGAAAACTCACTAAAAATTGTAGCAAAACTCAGACAAAGATGTTGTCAATATTAAAAGAAACACTGAGGCTAAGATTCCACTATTTTCCAAGTTCAAAGTGATTTAATCCAATATTTATATTCATGCAATTTTCTCATTCAAGTTGATTCTAAACTATTGCAACAAGTAGATTCTCAAAATAACAAGTGTAAATCAAGCATAGAACATCAAAACCTAAGTCCAAGCATGCTCTATCAAAAGAAATCACAATTGCTTAACAAGAATCATTCAAACAATTTTCAATCGAGGCAAATAATCATATAATAATTGCAAGTAAATAGAAAAATAAGGATATACCACTTTTTGTTGGAAAAATAGCTTCCTCTATCGCCTCAGCAATGGGGTTTAGCTCCTCATATTAATCATGGTCTCAAAATATGTGTTTATGGCTCAAAAGATGATTAAAAGAATGAAAAGTGATAAAACAGTAGATTAAAGAGTGTGAGGTGTGTTACAAAGAATCTCTCTATTATAAAGGGGAACAATAATTAAAAACCACCGCCGCTAAACGATATATACGTTCCGATTGTTGAATAACCATGCTGACTTTATGTGAGGATGTTAGCGCCTTATGTTCTTCGCGTTCTTGATGTTGCAGCAGCAGAAGAAAATGTTAAACTCGTGATTTCGGCTTCCTGTTCTCCTCTAAACTTCCCCAAAGTGTGCGTACCCATTTTGTGACTCCCAGCAATCCTTTTTATAGCCAACAGCAACCCTAAACCTCGATATAATTCTCTTTTTCTTCGGCAGAAAGTCTCGGACTTTTCTACTTTCCAAACTCCTCTCCACGCGATTCTGAGCCGTACAGGTCACTCAAATATCTCTTATGGATTGATACGAATCTCAGGAAGGATTATCTTGCCTTAAATCTCCCGGAACTGCCAAGAATAACTCACACAGAGTCCCGTGAAACCTCACCTCCTCTGTTTTACTCCAACACGATTTCTAGCCCAAGTTGATCGATATAAACACCCATACGAACCAGGCGTTACGCTCTAACGAGGCCTAGCCCATGAAAATTAGGCGATTGAATCTCGCTAAAATGGTCCAAATCTCGACCCAAAATTTCGCCCGATTGTATAGTTTCGCCAAAATTTTTGGTTTTCAAACGAAGAAGATGGTGTGCCCCTTATCCTATGGTGGGGTGCAAATAGTAGCTTGGGTGTCCGAGGGTTACCCCTTATAAACTGGATACCCCTTATCCATTTCAGGGGTCCGAATAGCAAGTGTCTTCCGCGCACAACTTTTCGAGCCGATTTTTCCAAAAATGTTTATTGGCCAAAAATACCTACACACACATAAAACACTGTAATAAGTACAAAAATGAGCACTATCAATATAAAGAATCGAGACAAATCAGACACAAAAATGTGTCTATCAACACTTCAGTTCCAAACTTATATCCATCTTAATCAAATTTTGATACACTACCACCACCAGACTCAACAACATCAGTACTAGTGTAAGCAATCCTTAACACCCAACATCATTCCCTGCACCTTCACCTAATACATCTCTTTCCAATACCAATCAACTTCAGGTGAACTCAATATAACTTCATCATCTCATAAACTATCCCAACAACTGCAATCCCTAGCTAGCCCTTCTCCAGTGAGTACTAACACCAACAGTTACATCTTCACAGGGAAATACACATACAACTAACATTCTCAACATCATTGCCAACTACACATAACTACATGCAGCTCCACTCCATCACAGACTCAACCCTTAGTTTCATTAGCACCATCATAACTCAATAATTGAAACAATTCAATTCAGAAAACTAAAATTAAATACACTTAGAGGCTTACCCAAGCATTTACGTCCTCTGAATTGATATTTCCCCAACTCATCTCCACTGAACCCTAGAGTCATCATTTCCAATTTCCTTTGAGTTTGAATCAATCTTTGAAACAACACCACCATCATCAATTACTCTCTGGTATTAATCTTCTTTTCTCAATCTCAAATAAAAACCTTAAATCATCATCAGTACCATCAACCCTCGGATGAACTTTAGATTGACTCTTAATCCCAAATTCGAGTTCATAACATCCATCCAACTTATCAATTCAACCAAACCCATCTTTAATCCCCTTCCTGAAGCATCAATTTCATCTCCTAATCCTTATTCTAGAAACCCTAAGTTTCTGTTTCTCAATCCTTCTTCCAAAACTTGAACAATTCCAATAACAACACCTTCTTTGATTCATCTAGTTATCTAGCTTATTATGCATCAATCAAACAACTTAAATCCTAAATTTCATCTCTCGTATCTTAACAGAGAATGAGAGGAAAAGAAACGAGAAGAAGAGAAGAAACGGAGAGAAAAGAAGAATGGAAAAGAAAAGAGAAAAGAAAAAGAGATTATCTGTTCGACTTGGTCTTGGCTAGAGATAAGACCAACGAGAAACACTATACACCAACTAACCGCGATAAGGGGAGCCCGGGTCGGTCTAAATCAAAATTACTATTTTGCCATTCCTACTCATCCAAGATATCTTCTTCATCTGGTATCCGATTGGCATGTTCAAGTAGTCCAATTCGCATAACTTTTCGAGATCTATCTAGTGGTACTAGATTCGTATCTAGTTCGTTGTTAGATTAATTTCTTTTAATTAACGTTCGTCTCTAATTAATCGAGTCATTAGCGGCTTAGTCGTCTCTTGACTGGTCTAATAGCGTTGACGAGCTTGAGGCTCGTTACAGTCACCCTCCATTAGGGAGCTGATAAGTGTCTTAAGACGCAAATGTCACGAGGCTTTATTTTCGCAAGGAAATTTAGTCTTGTCATATTTGTGCGACAATCCTGAAGAGGCAATAATACAAAAGACAAAGATAAGACGAGATCAATGGGTCAGTACATGAAAGTGTAAGGACGTCCTGAGATTTCGTCGCAAGACGGCAATGTCATGGGGCTTTATTTTCGCGAGAATATTTAGGCCTGTCATATTGTCGCAACAAAAATTTAAGAGAGAGTTAAGGCAAGATCAATGGGTTTTTGCACGCAAGTGCAAAGACGTTCTGCGATTTTGTCGCAATGACAAGAGGTGGCACAATAAGGCCTTTAACTAGGAAGGAAAAATAAGACCACATAAGAGAAAAAGAAAAAATGAAATCTTGGAAGCAACCAAGAAATACCTACTTGCGAAAATTCAGCAGAAACAGCTGCGATATTGAGGCATGAATACATATCGCTATTCAAAAGTAACTTGCTTAATCTTTCATTTGAATGCAAATAACAGAGGCAAGTATGGGAATGTATAGAATAAAAACATGTTATTTGTCTTCATATGACAGATTTACGCATTCATAAAATGAAAGATTGATAATATATTGATTAATTATATTGCAAAAAAGAATTTTTTTTTAACATGTGCAGAGAGGAACAACAAAGGTAGAACTTATATTTGAAGATTCAAGAAATTCGCAGAAAAGATTACAAAGATAGGAGATTAAAAGAATGAATGTACAAATATTACAAAAAGAAAGAAGGAAATAAAATTATTTCTTGTTTGATTTCTCTTCTTCATCATCTTCATCAAATCCTTCTTCTTCTTCATCTCCATCAGATTCCTCTTCTTTACTAGCATCACTGTCAGAGATATCCAGAGAAGGCACATTCTTGGGAATTTCTTCTAGGAGGCAAGGATATGCAGAATGAGGGATACTGTTGTCGTCGCAGACCGTCTTAATAGTCTGATTGCGAAAAAGAGTAGCATCATTCTTAAAATTCGCAACAGTAGTCTTTAGTTGCCTCTTCAGTCTAGAATATTTATCATCACTAGAAGAAAGATTCTTTGCGAGCTGCTCCTTCTCAGACTCAAGTTCTTCAATTCTTTTAAAAAATCTCTCTTCAGCTCATGCGAGCATGTGACAATGAATCAGCAACTTAATGACAATTTTATGAAAGACAAACAGTTAAATAAAGAAGAACAATTAACAACCTTCTCTGCCATAAATCATATCCCTAACCAAGGCCGTATGCGTAGCTTGAAGACTAACGTTAACGCCTAAATTATTTCTGGCGTCATCTAGAACTTTCGCAGCCCAAGCAAATTCATCGTCATTATTTATGAGAAGAAGGGAGCGAATTTGATTATCTCTTTCGCTAAGTATAGCATTTTTGCGGTTAGATTCATCTCGTTCAATTTGAACCTCAAGAAGAGTCTTTTGGAATTTCGCTAATGCTTCAACACCTTGTCTAGCGATGCGATCTTTATCATCTATGAGATCGCTGATCTTGGTTCTTAAAGCCTTAATTTTCTCTTTAGAATTAAGATAAAAACGCTTAAATTGGTTGGTTAAGCCCAAACTGGATCTATGGTCAATTTCTAAGAGGCGAAATTTGGATTGGAGTTCATTTATGGGAAGAGATTTAATCTTGTCATTTGAAAAACTATTCAAAGATTTATTGAGGTGTTCAAGAAGGGTATTATTATCCATAGAGTCAGGGAATGAGCGAAGGAGAATGGCTTCATCAGAAAGGTTATAGACGTCTGCGAAAATGGTAAATCAGATGAGGGAAGATAATGAGAAAACAAAACAAAGGAAAAGAGAAAAGTTTCATACCATAAAGTTGCTGGTTGGCACTTTGAAGACTAGATATCTTGTTCTTCTGAGTGGAAGAATCAGCTTCTAATTGTCTATTCTTCTCGCGAAGAGTAGCAGCTTCAGCTTCTAGTTCTTCATTTCTCTTACGAAGTTGAAGATTCTTCTTTTCAAGAACCCCACGCCTTTTCTCAAGATCTGAGGCAACAACGAAGGAAGCTCTCCCAGTCTGCGAAGGAAATGAAGAAATTATCAAGATATAAATTAAAATCAAAATTATGAAGAAGTAGGGGAACGAAAACATACCAAGACACCAAGCGAATTTAGAAAGCTGGGAGTCACTGATCTGGAGACTTCATGAAGAGAATCATCACTATCCAGTAAAGGAGCATCGCATATACTCGCAAGATCTTTGCATGTACTGGAGAGACAATCATCCCCAATCCCTTGCATGGAGTCAGAGAAGATGCTAGACAGTTGTGCCATAGAAGATTCAGACAGAAAATCTTCCCTTGCGAGAGGGATATCAACATCAACATTATCTTCATCATCAGAGCTTTCGCTAGACTGAATATTTGAAGGAGAGGGAGAGTGAATCTTTCGTTTCTTTGAAGGTGGGGCAGTGGACTTCTCCTTGCGAAGAGGACCTTTACCCTTACCTTTAATCTTCGCAACCTTAGAACTTTCTTCTTCTTCAACAACCTCAACACCAACCTTCGCACACGAATGAATATAAGAAACAGAGGCAACAATATTGTAAAAAATAGGGATATTTAACGTTTGGTACCCAACAAATGTCCAATACCTAGCTTTGGTACCCAATACTTAAAATATTAACGGTTGGTACCTTGACACAATGTTGACCGTCTAAGTCTGTGTTTGACTAATATTTATTTAATTTTTATTATAAGAAAATATAAATTTACAAACTTACCCCTTATTAAATCCCCTTTCGTTAAGTTAGGTACGTCCCAAAAACGTTCTTCTGCCATTAATCAAATCCATAGGACCATACCCCGAATTCCGTAACAAAATCCCTATAAACTGATTAAAAAAATTGGGGTTGCCTTTACACCAATTGATAAACCTAATTTTACTTTTTCATTGAAGGTTTATTTCTCGGTGGAACTCGAACTAAAAATGAAACCCGAGAAAATTTCATAGCAGCGTAACTGTGATGACTTTGATGGATAGCAGCGTAACTGTGATGACTTTGATGGAGAAAAAGATGATTGATCATGAAGAAAAGATTTTCACCAAGACTTAAGAGGAAGTCGAAAGAAACGTAAAAATAAATAAATAAGAGAAAGATTATGATGATGAAAATTACGGTGATAATCCTAGTGTAAAATACTCATCTTGAAACACACAATAACTGCACTTACAGGTCTGGTTCATTTAGTATCTTCATTTTAGAACCGTCGGATCAGAGGGTATTTTTGGATGTTTAGAAATGATAATTGTACTGCTGAAAGTAATAGTTATTTTGTAAGGTCAACGGTTCTAATTAACAGTCTCCGTCGGGTCAAGGTACCAACCGTTAATATTCTAAATATTAGGTACCAAAGCTAGGTGTTAGACATTTATTGGGTACCAAACGTTAAATAGCCCTTAAAAATAATAAAAGAAAGTATTTCTTACTTCATCCGTGATCGAACGGAGCGCCGCTAGCGTACTTGCCTTAGCAGTCCTTTTGTAGCTTATTCTTAGCTTGGTAACCTGAAAATTTCGCAAGATTAATAGGTATAAAAAGGAGTGAAGATTATAAACTGAGCGAAATTTAAGAAAAATACGTCTTTCGCTTTCTCGGGCCAATTAAATACCCAAGGTTGATAATTGGCGAGATTATGCAGGAAGCACATTTGAACCCGAAAATATAAGGTCCCTTCAAAGCCAGTGGAAAGACGCACCATTTGTCGTCTTTATAGTGACGAGGAATATTATTCTTGCCAGAATGCCAATCAATGTCCTGCATGAGTATTTTATCGCTGGCAACATTTTCTTTCCTCTTCAAACGAGCACCCCAGCGAGTTCTATCATTTTCATGTTTATTACTTCGTAATTTTCGAAGAAGCTCTCTACTGTGTATTTTTCGGCGAATATTTCTAGATCCTCAAATCAGGATCCCTGACTTCTTTTGGGTAAAGAGATCCTTTACCAGCACCACGATTGGTGAATTCAAGTATTAAACGGAAACAATCCCCACTTAATTGGTAGACGGCTCGCGAGAATTTCGCATGAGCAAGAATTTCATAAAATAGGGGAAGATTAGGATCATAGAGAGGAATGGGAAGGCCAGCGAGAATCTGACCAAGCGAAATTATGATTTCCTTATCATCACAATGATAATCAGTAAACAGTTTGGCAGAAAGAATGGATTTAGATTCTTGATTGGGAATGCTGGTTAATATGAATCCCTTCTCTTCGAAATTTTTCTGAATTTTCTCCAGAGAAGTTTCATATTTACGACCAACTGGAGGCATTTTCAGTATGGGAATGAAGAAAAAACTGAAGATCAAAAGAAGTAGAAAGAAGAAGACTTACAGCAGCAGAAGCGGAAGTTACGGATAAACGATGAAGAGAAGTTGCATAAAATATAAGAAGGAAAGTAAAAAAGAAGAAGAGAAGAGTGAGAAGAATATATATAGAGAGAGGAGTTCTCGAGAAGATAAACACATTTAATGCGAAGAGTAGACGTGAACGGTTGAGAAATAGCGGTTGAAAAAGACGTGTCAAGAAATGGATGGAAGAAGAGATACGTGTAATAAATTCTGCGTAAAAGTACAAAATCATGTCAATATAGAAGAATATGGAAAAAATGAACAGCTGCGGCATTTTGAAAGTACTAGTTCTCATGACATTCTCTCCTTCGCAGAGAAGACATGAGAAGAGGCAAGATGTAGGATCAGAATATCGCAACACCAATATCCTTGCGAAATCCTTGAACGACACACTGCGAAGATATCGCAGATTGGTAATAAAAATGACGCAACGGATGACGACAGCCTGAACACGAGAAAGATGTGAAGACCTAGCGAGATTTAGGAGTGTTGCGAGATTTAACATTTGTACACTCGCGAGAATGTCGCAAGATAGATCCGAAAATAAAGGACAGCTTAGCTGTCATCCACTATGTAATGTCCTATATAAAGAGCCGAACAGGCTTAAGAGAGAGGAGAGATATCTTTTTAGAGTGGAGAGAAAGTTTTAAGGAGAGAGAAAGTCTAGAGTAGCAATTATATTCTTGATTTCATTTCATTCTTGTAAAATTTCTAACTCAATTAATAAAAAGGTTAATTGTTGATATTAAAGATGTATTGAATATTATGAATTCTTGTGAGGGATGTATTGTAGGATTTCCTGCAACTACACAAACTAGTTCAGAGTTTCGACAGGGATCTTTAGACTGTTGTTAGTTCTAAAGACGATCTTGTGATAATCTATTGTTAACAGACTCCGTTCTGTGCGTGATTGATCACAAGAGATTCAAGTGATTGTGTGCAGGTGTTTATTGAAGATCTAAGAAGATTTGAAGACAAAGAAGATATTGAAGATTTCTGATTTGTGGGTTCATAATCTTTGGTGTGCACATTACTTGTTTCGGTAAAAGAGGATCCAATTAATAATCGGTTTATTCTTGTGATAGATTGGATTGATTAATTGAGTAGATCGACATCAACACAATTATTTGGATTAAGAGTGTTGTTGGCTTAATCTTAAATGATTACTTCGGTAATTGAACATAAGATAGATCTAAGGACCTGACGAAGGAGTTTATGTTAATATAAACAGATGAGCCTTTGTCCGACTCATATCACTTGGTTGAAGAGAGTTGATACCAAACAGATTTGTTGTTCCTTTACTGTTTGGAATACGAACCAAAGGAATTATTCCAAGTACATGACTTATTCATAGGTCGGAGGCGTGGGAATACAGACGAAACTAGGTGAACTATAGGTTTAGTTGCTTGGTCTCAACTATACGAAGTTAGGTGTAATTTTGTGTAGCGGCTTAATTCTGAGAGTATTCAATTCTGGACAAGGTCCCGTTTTTTTTTTGCATTTGTGGTTTCCTCGTTAACAAAATCTTGCTGTGTCATTTACTTTATATTTCCGCATTATAATTGTTTTATTATAATTAAAGTAAATCACACAAACGTTAATTCCTATTTACTTGATAAGTGAATCCTATTGTGTTTGGTTTGTTGTATTATCTCGATCTCGTATCCATAAACGATCACACGAAATGTGAACCGATTAGTTGTATTGTCTCGACTCAGTCCATAGACAATCACTTTCGGAGAAAGGACTTATAGGTAGGAAAAGTTTTAGCTTGAGATATATTTGGGTACCCTCGCCTTTTCATTTACCTTCTCTATTCAAAAGATACGGTCTCATGGCTCCTACAACAAGAGGTACCACAAAAAGAGATGTTGTGGAAGCAGTCAGTGTGTATCTGTGTGAAGGAATTCAGTCCTCAAGGAAAATAAAGGAAAATAAATGATTTAAAATCTCAAATCATTTCATCTATAAGGATATCTCTCACTATGAACAAATATTGTCTCTAATAAAGAACACTCTACGTGAACTGAAGAGAGAACTTAGTAAGTTAACTGATATTTCTGAAGATTTGGAGGAATTGAATGATCCCATTATCAATGGCCTTTTCAATAATGAGAAGGAATTCTATGTAGATGCCCTGAGAAAGCTCTACAATATCTAGTAAATCTTCTTATGAGAATTTATTTCTTGTGTTTTTTTAGAAGAATAACTAGGGATTGGAATAGCCATTATTGTGAGTACACATAGCTATGTCCAATGATTTCATCTTCATGTTTTTAGATTTATTTATTTAAATTCTAAGTTTTTTCGAAGATGATTTTTGCAATTTCAATCTTTATGATTTTGTATATTGCAAATTGTTATGAGATATGTTGTTTACGTCCGTGAACCTGTGACTGTCCCATACTTGTTCAAAATTTATCTCTATTATGTCGGTATGAAAGTATTGATAAAAGATAGAATGAACTTTTGACTTACAAAAGTTAAAGCCTTTTATGTCATTATTTGATGGAAGAAAGGATAAAAATTTTGTTTACAAGGATTATGTCTATTGTTTGTCATTGTGAAAATAGTGATGGAAAATAGAATGAATCCTTGTGTATTCCGCAGTATTGGTCGATCTCCGATCCAAAATTTTTGTGCACATACTGTGTTGCTCCGTAAGTTCTCTTATGTTGAGCATGGCCAATTGAATTGATCACTTTTTTGTGGTTAATTTAGTTGTGTATTCCGACTGAACTAACCATGGGTTCTCTTGTGTTTATTTCAATTGAATTTTTTTGGATACAAATTCATGTTTTTCATGTGATTTGGTTATATCCAAAGAAATCCTTCTTTTCTTGTAAAAGCAAGGTCGCCTTTGTTGTTCCTTCGGGAATGACATATTATGGGAGAGAGTTCTTTTTGAACTTGTGCTTAATTGCCAAATCTTTGTGGGGAGTGTGGTTGTGGAATATTATAGGGGTTATCTTGTATCTTTATAAACTCCTTGATGAATGTATTTAGCTTCGGCTTTATGATGGCATCTAAATAAGTTGGTATGGTATTCTCTTGTGGTCATGAAGTATATCTATGAAAATTTCATGAGGATCCCACTAATTTTCGTACCTTTGCCAATCTTATATCTTATACTAATATAAAGAAAAGAGCTCTTTTTGGTAGGAGACCCCCTAAATTACTTAGTTGTCCCTATCTTTTACATATTTACATAAATACCATTGTTTTATAAATACATCAAAAATTTTAAAAACTTAATATCTTTCAAAATATACACTGAATTTTTGTAAAATTTATATATTTGAAAAGCTCTTTCAATTATCTACGTAACGAGTACAAATAAGAATAGTAAATTTTTGTTTTACGAAAAAAATTTCATGACTTTCAAATTTAGTATTATTGGATGAGTAAAATTCAAACATGTGCATGGCATATGTGTCCTTACTAGTTTATATTGACAAAAGGGGAAAATTTAATGTGTAGTTTCATACTACAAATACATATGGTTTACGGATCATTATGTAAGGGGGAGTGGTTTTTGTGAGGGTAAATTACCCGATGGCCACGTGTCAACATCCTAAGGGATGAATACATAACAAGATAATGAGATAGGAGCACCGAATCCTACTCTAAAAAGGTGAGTTCGTCTGAATCGAGACGCACCGCCACAACGCCACATGAATGACGCGTGTGAGGAGTGGTCTAATCCGCTCAGGCAGTCAAGTCTAAAAATAAGGACTGCATTTAATGAAGGATAAAATTTGACGTGGACGAATCTACATCGCAGTGGAGGCTCGGGCGATCTATACTACAACCCAGAGGTGATAGAGCATGAGGTTCTCTAAAGAAGGGCTACACGATGACGAGCAGAGTGAGACGACTCGTAGGGAGAACCAAGCAATCCATCACGAGGGTAGTATAAAACCAGTCCGAAGTAGCGGAAGCGATGGAAGACAGTTCCACCAGACCAGGCCTTCATGAGTTTAGTTTGCCTATAAATACCAGTCCATGTAGAAGGATATGGACAACTTAAGTAACAATAGATGGTCTTTCTACAGAGAATTCCTGAGAGAGATCTAGATAGAGAGAAAGTAAGAGAACTAAATGAGATTTGTAATTCATTCAAGGGTAAGACCTTGTAATCAATAAAGAAAACATCTTCTTTCCCGTTGATGTAAGTCTTCATGGCCAAACCACGTTATATGCTTGTGTTAATCTTTACTTTCTATGCTCTTTCATCTTGTTCATCTTGAATCTTGTATGTTTTAGTAGTTTATAGCCTTTAGATCTTGTTGGGTGTAGTCATCAGAAAAGATGCAACTACAGTTTTCATGTTGAGATGAAGTATTGACTAAGGGGGAGTGATGAATATCACCATAGTATTGTTGTCAAATTTGTGATACAATTGGACTTTGATGCTGTGTAATAATATTATGACACTATATAACAATGATTGAGAGCATTTGTTTTATCATAGTTATCGCTACGGATCTTCAACAACTATGATGCTGAGTTGAACACGTTTATAATCATGGAGTACTTGGAAGTGACGAAGTTTTCGAGTCATGTTGAAGATGCCAAGGAGATCAAGCATTTGGATGAGAATCTACAATTTTAATTTATTTATTTTGTAATCCATATGTATTGATAGTTTTGTCACTAAAATTGACAATGGGGGAGATTGTTAGAGCACTGCTCGGTCGAACTCACATGCGTTGCTATCTAACGTAGCGGAAGCGTAATAATTTGGATCAAGGATCCAAAAAAGGTAGTGAAAACTAGTGTGAAATCAATAGATTCACAAAAGTTATAAGAAAACTAGAGAACAATAACTAAATAAAATATCTTTGATAAATCAAATAAGATAATAATGTGAATGTGTAGGAATTCTACAAGGCTAGGCCTTCTTATATAGGCTTCACTATTTCCTAAAAGTAATAAAACTAAAAAAGGAAATCATACCAAACTAGGAAACTAATATGTTCTAGAATAGTTCTAGAATAGGGAAATCATAAATTAGGAAATAATACTAGAAATAGAATACGGTTTGACACTAATGTCAAACAGGGGTGACTTTGTCTAGATGTTCTACATCAGGCCCCCCTTCTTGAAAAGAACTCGACCCCGAGTTTGGTGTTGGAAGAGAAACATCATCGCCGGGAAAGTAAGGAAAGATATCCTTAACATTGAATGTGGACGAAATGTTCATATTAGCTGGGAGGTCGACAACATATGCATTGTTGCTGATCTTCTTGAGAATGCGGATAGGACCAATCTTCTTATACTTCGTCTTGTTGTATGTACCCGTCGGAAACGATCCTTACTTAAGTACACCATAACCAGATCACCAACTTCATAGGATTGAAAACGACGTCGACGATCGGCATCTATCTTGTACTTGGCATTAGCGACTTCCAAGTTTTTCTTTACCTTATCATGTAGCACTTGTAGGACTCTATCATGTGATCTCGCCGCAACATTGGAACTAGGAATGGATGGTAAAGAGACGAGATCCAATGTATGGTTAGGAACCTTGGAATAAACAATCTGAAAAGGTGCATAACCTGTAGACCGATTAGGAACTGAATTATAGGCGAACTCAGCTTGAGCGAGAGATAGATCCCATTGTCTAGGCTTGTCTCCAGGATAAACAACGAATAAGATTCCCTAATGATCGGTTTACTACTTTAGTTTGCCCATCTGTTTGTGGGTGAGTCTGTGCTACTAAACTGCAGTTTGGTTTGGAGACGAGTCCAAAGTGTCTTCCAAAACCAACTTAAGAACTTAGTGTCTCGATCGAAGTAATGGTCTTTGGAATACCATGTAAACGGACTATCTCACGGAAGAAAAGATTTGGACGTAGTCACGGCATCCATAGTCTTCTTGCAAGGAATAAAATGTGCCATTTTTGAGAAGCGATCAACAACCACAAAACGAGAATCATGAGCTCTTTGGGTTCTTGGTAAACCTAGCACAAAATCCATTGATATATCTTCCCAAGGAGCATCTGAACCGGAAGAGGAATGTATAATCCCGTATTTTGTGCATGACCCTTACTTCGTTGACAAACCATACAACGTCGCACAAAATCATGGACATCGTTTTTGAGAGAATTCCAAAAGTAACGAGCTTCGACTAGAGATATAGTCTTATCTCGCCCAGAAATGGCCGAAAGACCACCGCTATGTAACTCCTTAATAAGGTGTTCACGAATGGAACCATCGGGAATGCATAAGCGGCTACCTTTAAAAAGAAACCCATTATGTAAAACAAAATTACCCGTACCTTGTTGTGCGGAGGAACATTTCGCCATAGTAAGGAAAAGTCCGGATCGTTAGGATATAACTCTTTAAGGGAGTCAAAGGCAATCACTTCAGCACGGATAGTAACAAGGAGTAATTCACGGGCACTATGATTTGTGAAACGGCTTAGTGCATCCGCAACCTTGTTGTTCAAACCAGACTTGTGCTGAATTGAGAATGTATATTCTTGCAAGGTAGAAATCCAACTTGCATGCATTCTATTGGATGGTGATTGATTGAATATACTTGAGGGCTTGGTGATCGGTATACAAGAC
This sequence comes from Papaver armeniacum, assembly GCA_023531295.1. NCBI lineage: Eukaryota > Viridiplantae > Streptophyta > Magnoliopsida > Ranunculales > Papaveraceae > Papaver > Papaver armeniacum. Next base: position 65,133 of record JAJJWW010003628.1, read on the forward strand.
AAAATCCTTGTGTATTAAGTAGTGTCTCCATTTTCGTAGTGCACGAATCACAAAGATAGAACTCTAATTCATAGGTAGACCACTTTTGACGAGCTTCGGTGAGTTTTTCGCTAAGAAATTCAATGGGTTTACCTTCTTGGGACAAAACAACACCAACTCCTAATATGGAAGCATGAATGTACTTCAAAAGCTTGTTGAAATCGGGTAGTGCAAGGATAGGAGCATAAGTAAGTCTTTCTTTTAGTAATTGAAAACTTGATTCAGCTTCATCTGTCCATAAGAACCTTTTATCCTTCCAACTGTCAGTAATAGGAGCTGCAATAGAGCCGAAATCCCTTATAAATCTACGGTAAAATGAAGCTAAACCATGAAAACTTCGAGCTTCAGATGCTGTCTTCGGAGTAGGCCAATCACGAATAGCTGTGATTTTGGAATCATCTACTTGAATACCATCAGCCAGTAAAAACAACGTAACCCAAAACAAAACCTTAGAAGTGAAAAATTGACACTTCTTTAGATTGATAAATAACTCATTCTCCTTGAGAGCGTTGAAAATTGACCCACAAATGAGAGCGATGTTCCTCTTCGTATTTAGAATAGATAAGGATATCATCGAAATAAACCACAACAAACTTACCAATGAAAGGTTGTAGGACTTGATTCATAAGCCTCATAAACGTACTTGGAGCATTAGACAAACCAAATGGCATAACAAGCCACTCAAAGAGACCATCCTTTGTTTTAAATGCGTCTTCCATTCATCTCCAAGTCGAATTCGGATCGATGATACCCACTTTTAAGATCAATCTTAGAAAATATTATGGAACCAGGAGAGCTTATCAAGCATATCATCTAATCTTGGAATTGGGAAACGATAGCGGATTGTGATCTTATTAACAGCTCTACTGTCGATACACATACGCCAAGTTCCATCTTTTTTTTGCACAAGAAGAGCTGGAACATCACAAGGGCTCAAACTAGGTTGTATGAAACCTTTAGACAGCAATTCATCCACCTGTCCTCGAAGTATATCGTGCTCCTTAGGGCTCATACGGTCGTGTGGAAGATTAGGCAAACTTGCACCAAGCATGAGATCTATTTGGTGTTGAATATTTCTCATAGGTGGCAAAGAATCAGGCATATTAGATGGTAAAACGCATGCAAACTCATCTAGTAAGGACTGCACTTGAGTAGGAATAGTTGTAGGAAGGTCAGGAGTAGAAGGTTGTACAACTAAGGCATAGATCGTACCTGATTCTGGTGCATCAGCTAAGATGTCCTGGGAAACCAACATCGTAGTCTCTTGTTGTTGTAGACTTGGCTTAGGTTTCGCATACGATGGTTGCAATATGATTTGTTTCCATTGTACATGAATGAATACGTATTAGCTTTACCTCTATAAGTCACATCTACATCATATAGCCATGGACGTCCAAGTAATATGTGGCAAGCGGTAATATCCACAACATCACAAACCTTTGTCTCGTTATATGCTCCAATTTTAAATGACACGAGACATTGAGAATCTACATTCTTCTTGTTGTTATCATCAATCCAACCAATGGAGTATGGTTTAGGATGTGGATGAGTAGATAATTGCATCTTTTCCACCAATCTAGATGAAACAATATTTTGACAACTTCCATCGTCAATGATCATATCACATATCTTGTCTTGCACACGGCATTGAGTGCGGAATAGACGATTACGGGTTGGATAGTCAACACGAGGAATGGACAATAGATTTCGAATAACATAAGAGACATAATCACTTTCATCTCCTTCCTCCGCATATGCTTGTATATCTTCGATATTTCTATGAACATCTTCACTTTCTTCCTGCATACACTAAGACAAACTCTTCTTCGGTCATCAATGTACGCCCACTTCTACATTGGTTTGATGTATGACCTGGCTGCTTACACTTATAGCACTTGTTTTCAGTTGGGTATGCATAAGGGTTTTAAGGTTTTGGTCTAATGGGTGGAGCATTACTAGGCTGGGGTGGGGGTTGAAGAGTCTTTGTGGTAGGTGGGTTTTGGGAAGAAGATGGTTGGGTGGTAGTGGTAGTGGTAGTGGTAGTAGGAGAAATACGGGACTGGAATGGAGAAGGTTGTTGCCTATTAGGAAAATTTTGAAACGAAGGTTTTCTAGGGTAATAGAATGAGGATTTTTGGTATGGTTGTGGAGAAAGCATGAAAGATTCTATCTTTAAAGCATTATTAATGACAGAATGAAGAGAAGTATATTGTTGAGTAGCTAACCTTTCTTGTATATTCCAATCAAGTCCCTTGATGAACCGCCCAATTGTTTGATCAACCGTCTCATTCGGTGGTTCCGAGATAACAAACGGAAAATTCAGTTACATACTCTTGTACCGTGCGGCTGCCTTGGCGACGGTTTTGCAAATTGATGAACAAGGTTTGTATGTAATCCAGGAGGAAGAAATCTTCTCTTCAACAGGTTGTTTCATGACTGTCCAGATTGAACTTGTCGCAATCCTTGATTGGCTCGTTCTATTTGAAGATGATCCCACCATGAAGAAGTCTGGTCCAAAGAACTTGAAAGCAACAAGCTCTACTTGTTGATCTTCGGAGTATGCGCATATAAGCAAGGAAACGATCAATCGTACACACAGCCAATCTAAGAAATCTTCAATGTGTAAGAGTCCATCAAACGGGGTTATATCAGCTTTGGGACGATAGTTTTGTGGATTTCCCATGTTCCTTTGCGGGCGTAGTGGTGGAGGATAATAATATGGCTCATAATCTTCAACATCAATTGCTTGTTGTTTTGTAGAAGATTTGAGCAAGTTTTGGGGAGTAGAGTAAGAGCTGAAATCTTCAAAGGATTCAAATTGTGGGGTTGTGTAAGGTGGAAAAGAAGAGTATCTTTGGAGTGGATTGTAATGGATGATAATATGATTTATTTAGGGAGGCGTAATTCTTTGGAAAAAGGTTGGGAAGAGGGTGGGGGTTTGAAGGTGAGCAGTAGAGTTGGGAGGGGTGGAAGTATGGGGATGGATAATTTCATCTTGGGTTTTAGATTTTTCTCCAAGTACCTTCTTTCCTTCTTCTCCCATGAACTTAATAAACATACTTTCGATTTTTGAGATATCATCGAAACGTTCATCCATTATTGTGGTTAGCTTCTTTTCAATATTGATTCCCATTGCTTTCACATCAGCTTCTAGGTCTTTCCTCAAACTAGTTCTTAACTCTTCAATCTTCTTATCACCCATGTTAGTGGAGGCTCTCAATCGAGGCTCTGGTACCACTTAACGTAGCGGAAGCGTAATAATTTGGATCAAGGATCCAAAAAAGGTAGTGAAAACTAGTGTGAAATCAATAGATTCACAAAAGTTATAAGAAAACTAGAGAACAATAACTAAATAAAATATCTTTGATAAATCAAATAAGATAATAATGTGAATGTGTAGGAATTCTACAAGGCTAGGCCTTCTTATATAGGCTTCACTATTTCCTAAAAGTAATAAAACTAGAAAAGGAAATCATACCAAACTAGGAAACTAATATGTTCTAGAATAGTTCTAGAATAGGGAAATCATAAATTAGGAAATAATACTAGAAATAGAATACGGGTTGACACTAATGTCAAACAGGGGTGACTTTGTCTAGATGTTCTACATCACTATCTCAAGCATGTTTGTCAATGTTAGTGATCAAAACTATAAATCTTGATTTCTAGCCTATTTATAGATGTCTCGGACTAGGACATAGATTGTATAGTTGAGCTTAGTTTTCACAACGTTCATCATTTGAAGACGGAGAACTACTAAGGGGAGCTTGTGGAACTTCATCGACAAAAGGTATGTGGAAACTTGAACTCATCTATCACTTGGAAAGTCTATTTCTACTCTATCTCCTATATTGAGACATAAGTCGTATTACGATATAGTTTTCTATATACACATTTGAGATTTCGAGCTGAGTTTATCTCGCTTACATATTTCTCGAAATATGTGTTGTCAAGCTTTCGCTTCGATTGAAGTTCAACTTATATCATGAGAAAATTGTCGAGTAATGTGATATAATCATTTGGTGTAGACTTGGAATGTTTCGATAATGATAATTTCAATATCTTGAAAATTGCTTTGATGCTAATAGTGTGTGAAAACGTCTATTGTCATCCTCTATGAATATTTCAATAATTGAAATAAAGAGCTTAGAATCATGTAACCATCTTTGGATATAAGCATATAGTGTGTTCGCACATTTGTGTATAATTCCAAAACAGGGGACCAAATGTATACATACTTGTGTGTGTACGAATTGGTTGATGGAGACTCGCTAAGTATCGTACCGATACGCATACTGGCGGAAGTTCACGACCGTGAATTTCTGCTGAGTTTGGAAATCAAAAAACCAACTCAACCAATTACCAAAGTATGCGTACAGTACGCATACTGGCGGAAAGTTCACGTCTGTGAATATCTGCTGAGTTTGAAAACTAAAACAACCTCAAAACCGGTTACTTAAGTACGCATACCCGTACGCATACTTAAGTGGTTACTTTCTATAATCGATCATGTACATGAACCTAAACATTTATAAAATAAGGAATGCAATCTTTGCAAACCGTGGCTATAATGTTCATGTATTGATTCGAGTGAATCAAACCGATTTTGCTTCAATTGTGTTCTTGTATACTTCTATGAGAATATAGCAATTGAACGGTTCTTCAACTAGTTTCATTTGAGTCATTTGAACTAGTTATGGTTAAGATGAAGAAGGTTGATATAATAAGAGTGATCATATGGCTAACTTCGCTTAACTATTTGTGAACCAACATTGTGTACACGTTTAGGTACGGTTACATAAACCTAAATGAGGGTACATTTCATTTATGTGTAACAAGATAAGTTTGATCTAATGGTTGGAAGATATTAGCTTGGTTGAATCATGTTTTTCATCTAACGGTGAATATTGAATGCTTTGTTACCAAGGTAACTTAGATTGCAAACCTTGATTTGAAAACCATATAAAGGAGAACTCTAGCAACTGGGAAACCTAATCCCCACACCTCCTGTGTGTTACTAGTTGCATAACTAGAGTCGATTCTCCTTTACGCTTAGGTTTCTATCGAGACCCTGTAGGTTAACGACTTCAAAGATTTCGTTGAGATTATGAAGCCAGACCCAACTATTTTCTTTGTATTTGCATTTTCTAATCTTGCCCGATTCTATCGTATTAAGTACAATTTAAATAATTGACTCGAGATTAATTTCTCCGATAGGCAAGATAAAAGTAATCACAAACATCTTCGTCTCATCGTTTGTGATTCCACAATATCTAGTTTCGCCATCATACGATTTAGATTATTGTGAGGTGATTGATAATACTAGGCTGTTCTTAGGGAATATAAGTCTGGTTTATCAATTGGTTCATGTTCACCTTGATTTATCAAAAGACGGAACAAAAACTCTTGGGTATTTCTGTGGGAGACAGATTTATTCAATCCTATATACTTTTCTATGTGAGACAGATTTGTTTATCAAGTCTTCGACTTTGGGTCATAGCAACTCTTTAGTTGTGGGTGAGATCAGCTAGGGGAATCAAGTGCGTAGTATCCTACTGGGATCAGAGACGTAAGGAACGCAACTGTACCTTGAATCAGTGTGAGATTGATTAGGGTTCAACTATAGTCCGGTCCAAGTTAATTGGTAGTAGGCTAGAGTCCGTGAGCGGCTTAATACTGAGTGTGGTGTTCAATTTGGACTAAGTCCCGGTTTTTTCGCATTTGCGGTTTCCTCGTTAACAAAATTCCGTGTCTACGTGTTATTTCTTTTCCGCATTATATTTTGTTATATAATTGAAATATCACAGGTTGTGCGTTAAGATCAATCAATTAGAATATCCAACCTTTGGTTGTTGATTTACATTAATTGACACTTGAATATTGGTCTTTGGTACCGTTCAAGTTGTTTCACATAATAATCAGGCTCGCGGGTTTCTATCTGTTTGATTTGCTGATTACATTGTGAAACAGAGACATTAAACTCTTTGATATACTTTACTCTAGATTGAGTCTGACTGTCTAGTTGATTCTCTAGAAAGTGCATTGGAGTAAGTCCTCTCAGATTACCAAACGAATTGTTGGGTGTGGTTGTTAGACCCCCGCATTTTCAAACTTAACATAAGAGAATCTTACGGAGTGTGTCAAGCAGTAAAAAACACAAAAATGTGATCACAAGTGGATCGATACTGCAAAAAAATTCTCAAAGACTTTGTTTTATTCCCAATTTATAAATAAACATAATAGATTTAAGTTTTGAGAATATATGAAATATTAGCTGATTCACAAAAACATAAAGGCACAAATATTTCATAAGACTTTTGCAATAGTTAAACCAATAATGATTACATACTGCAAGTTCATCTTCCAACAAATCTAGAATTTAAATAAATAAATCTAAAAACATGCAAGATGAAAAACGCTGGAAATAGCTATGTGTAATCGCAATTTTTGCTATACCAAACCCTAGTTATCTTTCAAAATAAGAATAAGTTCTTACAGGAAGTTTCTTAGAAATGCATCAGGTTTTTAATATCCTGAGCATAGAATTCCTTCTCATTATTGAAAAACTCATTGATGATGGGATCATTTAGTTTTTCCAAGTCTTCAGAGATGTCTGTTAACTCACTAAGTTATGTCCTCAGTTTACTTAGAGAATTTTTTGACTGAGCCAACGAGTGTTCATAGACAATTATCTCATCTAGAGAGTGATTGATTCGATACTTCAAATCGTTCCACATCGTGTTATAATGGGTCATCAAAACGATTAAGTAGTTTTGTTGGATACGCATTCCTGACAATTATCCGTATTTTGAAACCTTTAGCAGGCGATCTCTTAATCGCTAAAATTGCGGGTTTTCACTTGATGAGACAGTCTTCCCATCGTTCGGGGGAGATATAAAAATAATTTTTTCAAGGGAATGACATGAATTGTGTTGGTGTGTTCCCTCTTTATCTCAAATTGATTTTTGTAATAAATGTAATTATGAAGTGAAAAAGAATTATCGATTTTCAGAATATGCATTGGTATCGCTAAAGTGACAAGATCACACATGCCAGCTGCTAATATGTATGCGAGGTTATAAATCCTCAGTAAGGGGTACACCATAGACTACGGTGTTTCGACTGTAATTTGTGGGACTTGACATATGTGCCTCAACCATTTTAAAAGATTCTCTTAATACACGTTTTCCTGAACCTAGTGATGTCCATAAAGAAGTTCAGTTGTTAGAAACCCATCCTCTGGTTGATGTGGTTAACCCAGGCTACGATACCACGATTGACTTTGTTTTCCCACCAAAAACCTTCCTTCCAATTGTGGGAACAAATGAATTTCAGATGTGTCGGTTATTAAGTTTTGAGACTAAACCTAATTACTTTAGAAAATTAGGATCGACACATTTGCTTAAGAATGACCACCACTGTAGTCAACTGTGTGAGTCAAATATGATTGACTTAGAGGATCCCCAGTTATTCAGGTTATTTTTATGTGCTTCTAAGTTCTTAGTTGAGTATTTCCAGACTCTAAAACCTGATCTTCAGGATCCTTCCTTTGAGGAAATCCAACCGATAAAAACTTTTTATCTAGACCCTTTTATAGAGCCTGAACCCGAACCACAACTAGATGTAATTGTCTTAAACAAAAAAATAGATAAGGGTGTGTTGGATATCTTCCTGGTCATTGCGTCTCCTCTTCTTGTGGTTAGCACTTTTTGATCCAGATGACCCGCAGATTATTCCTACTTTGCTATATGATTCTTCGAGGTGACTAATCCTTTCCAATGTCTGGATGAAGACTTTAAACTTAGCACTTCTTGGGAGGTAACCCAATATTCATGCGACACGATAATATCTTTTCTTATCTCTTTTTCTTCAAATGGTAACAGTTTCTCCTTGTTCATGCTTTTAATTTCATCTTTAGAACATTGAGGACAATGTTAGATTTAAGTTTGGGGGTATGGGAGAAACCTTTTAGTTGCAGTAAATAAACTCCAGAGCCTAGAAATTTATGCCTATTAAGGATAGCACTAACCAATCTAAGTGGATGGAAGCATCTTGGTTGTAGGAGTTGAGGAACCAATCTGATTAGATGGAAACATCTAAAGAGTCTATTCATAAAAAGCACAGAGCTCAGGTGTTAAAAAAAAAAAAACATGGTAGTTTCTCCATATCTCGTGATGGAAACATCGAAAGAATCCTGATCACTTTTTTTTTTCTTTTTACCTTTGCTAAGGTGAAATAGAGTGACTGAGACAAAAAAAAATAAATTGAGACCAGACCATCAGACCAACCGGAATAAATTCAATAAAGTCGACCACTGGTGCCCTTGTATATGCAGTTGTGTTGACCTAGAGTTAGGATTATCACCCGTTGGTTCCCTTGTATATGCCAGCTGTGTTGATATTAGTCAGACCTGTATCTCAGTCCATTAGGATAGGTTCACCTTAGTCAACATCATATACATTTTTTCTCTACATCCATCTTCATAATCTATCCATGTGATTGGTTGACTCCGGTTATGATGTACAGAAACTATCTGAGTAGAGCTCTGTCACTTTATATGAATTTTAGTATGCTTGAGTGCAAACTCGTGTACAACAATTGGAATCTCGCATCAGGCTACTTCCTCCTATAGTCAATGATTGTATGCCAACCAAGGAGATTCTTTAGTGCCTTCCAAAGTTCTGCGTAGATAGCTAGGGTCTGGAGTAAAGGTTTTTTGGGTACACCTCTGGTAAACCCTCCCGAGACTATAACTCGGTCACTAGGGCCACCTAGTGAGTTTGAATTTTCTTTTCTAGAATAAATTTGCTCGAGGACTAGCAAATAATAAGTTTGGGGTATTTGATAGACACATTTTTGTGTCTAATTTGATCTCAATACTATATATTGTTGGCACTCGATTTTGTATTTATTATGGTGTTTTATGTGTTTGTAGGTATTTTGGGGCAATAAACATTTTTGGAAAATTTGGATCGAAAAGTTGTTAAAGGCATCCCGGAGGACATTTGCTAAACAGACCCTTGCTTTGGATAAGGGGCACATCATTTACTAAGGGGCACCTTCTTTACTATTCGCACCCAAGCTGCTGGTTAAGGGGCACACTCATCCCCTTCGTTTGAAACTGTATTTTGGAGGGAAAAGAAGTTTTTCAGAAAACAGAATTAGGGTTCGAATGTTGATCAGGTTCTCGGGAGATTCAAGTGCCGAAACTCATTGGGGTTGTTTGTTTTGGCTCAACAAGGATGGTAATGGTCTTCGTTTGTACCAGAACTGGCTAGAATGGTGGATTTAATGATTGAAAAATTCTCGGGTTTATCTTCTTGCGGAAACCATGTTAAGAATTTGGACAAGTTTAAGTGAGACTCGAGCGCTGGATTTAGTTGATTTGGGCCTAATTGGACCAAATAGGGATGGTAATGATCCTGGAATCGAGAGAATTGGGCTGCAACGCGGGTTTTGGAAGTAAAACAGAGTATGAGATATACACGGGTTTTTGTTGGGATTATTTTGGAAAGTTTGACCGTGTTTACAGCGTGTTGGATCACTCTTGAACGTGTACCAGAGTATATTGGAATGTGTATAAAGCAATTGAACGCATGAAGAGGCAAGAAAGGAAAGAAAATTTCCCGAGATAATTTTATTTACTGCCCAGCTATGGAAGATATTTTCCAGAGTAATGAGGAGTATTCTTGGTGCTGTGAAGTATAAAAAGTCTTTAGTAGAGTCATAGAGGGGGATCGAGAGTTGGGAGAGGCTACATAGAAGAACAAGAAGCTGCAGAGCAGATTTCTCTGCTGCTGCAGAGAAGGAGAAGCTCAAGAACAATAAACCGATAAGAACTGTCGTTCTTGACAGTCTCATATTCATATCCTAAACGATAGTTATTTTGCGACACCATATAACAATAGTTCTTCACAAGAGTTGTAACAGTGAGTTGTAACGACCATTAAGCGTTGCAAACTTCTGGATTATATTATTTTCCTCCCCTTTCTTCTTTGTAAACACCATTTGAGCTATAAAATATATATTGAGCGTGTTTGTCACTATGTGGAGCTGAACCTTTCTCTGGGACGACGGAGGAAACCAAACTTCATCATGTGGTAAATTCATTTAATTATTTATATGACTATTTGCATTGAATTAAAATTAGAAAAAGATTTTTCTTAATTAATTGTCATTTCATTTGATGGTTTATGCTTAGGATTAATTCTTTTGATATGCCATGCTTAAGATTTACAATTAATATTTTAAGAATCTACATTAGGCAAAGAAATAGAGTCAAAATTCTTATTGAATGAGCTATAATGGTTTAGAATAAATATGTGAATTGCATGAATTTGAATATTTGGTGGAATCCTAGTCCTAGAACCTCTCGAAACATTGTTATTATTTTGTATATATTTGCTAGTTTTATAATTTAAGTCTAAAAATTGAACCTTCACAAGTCTCAAAGAACCTTTCACTACAACATCATTGAAAATTACCATCACTCACTTAAGGATTGAATAATCATACAGATTTGGTATACCCGTCTAAGTGATTATTTGATTAGAAAGGGATAAACAAGTAAGGTATTATGCCCTGCGTACTCACAATGAAAGTTCCTAAATTGGAATTGTAGCTATCTATGTCAATGATATGGGCATGGTATGTACTCTTAATGAAATAAGAGATTTTACAAGAAGCTTGAAATTCGAATTTGAGATGAAAATCTGGGAAAAGCTAGATCGAACACCGATCTTGTGGTATATTATTCCAACAGTTTGCATATGTCAAAAGTTGTCAGGCAGTTTAACAAAGACATGCATCCTGCTAGCACTCCCATGATTAGTTGATGTTCAAATGTATTAAATGACCATTTCGTTGAAAGGAAGATGATGAAGATGTGTTGGGAAACGAAATTCCCATATCTAAGTGAAATAAATGCATTGTTGTACTCATCATAATATACTCGACTAAATATTCCATCCTTAGTGAAATTGTTAGCTGTATATAGATCATCGTCGACGCAACGTTATTGGAATGGTATAAGGAATGTAATCACATACTTAAAAGGAACCATTGACATGAGTTTGTTTTATCTCCGCAAAGACAGAAAATGGACTGCTGATGGAAGTGCAAACCAAAAGTTATTGATTATGAAGCAACAATAATCTCTTCTCCTACGAAAGTAATCAGGGGGAAACATGACTGACTTATTTACTAAGTCATTTCCTATATTCACTTTCGGAAAGTATATGCCTAAAGGAACTGTCTGGAAACTCCCCTGGATGGAATCATCGGGAGATGCCGACATCAGGAGGAGGATTCAAGGTTATGATGTCGACATATTTGACTCCGAAATGTGAAGTTGTGTTGTACTCTTTTTCCCTTCGACCGAGATTAGTTTTTCCCACAAGGTTTTTGTTACTCGACAAGGTTTTAAATGGGACAACCATAAATACATCAACTAGATGTTAAATGTTGAAGACCTGAAGATCACATTGATATTGATGCACAATATCATAATCAAAGAAATGAATCTCGATAATTGTCAAGTAAAACCACTTCCAGAATCAACACAACGAAGCAAGGATTGCACCGCAATAGTTTTTGGCACAAGTCAACTAGTAGTACGGATACTATTATTGCTTATCAACATTGGGTTTTCATCAATCACCTATAAAACATAAAAAGAATGTTGTGTATGGGTATTTGGCAAAGGCATACTTATGGACTTATCGTGTTGTACGATCTTTGCCCTTCATTAATGTGTTCCCACTGGATTTTTTCCTTGTCAAGGTTTTAACGAGGCAACATAAGCGAGTCCAGTTCTCCAATATTGTTCAAAGTTTTCGTAATGTTGTACTCTTTTTCCTTAGTTCAGGTTTTGTCCCTCTGGAATTTCCTGGCGAGGTTTTAATGAGGCAATTGACTTAACTACAATGGTCATCGAGGAGAGAAACTAAATATGAAGAATTATATATGAAGCACTACTACTAGACCGCACAAGGAGAAGTGTTGTAGAGACTTTGTCCCAAGTGTGCGGCCCATCTATATGTAACCAGGGTTTACACCCTAGCATATAAATAAAGGGTTATTTCCATGTAATCCTACATTGATAACCAATGAATAAGATCTTTTTCTTCTCTATATTTTTCATTCAACAGTTTTTGATTTTTTTACGAATTACTTAATACCCAACAACACTCCGAACGGAGGCTAGATGGTATTATCGGGTCCGACTCTCATAATAGAGTCAGATTCCGGGTCTAGTGGTTCCCGAATGGATATGAACCCCAATCCATTGACAACCATATAGTCTTCCCTATGCTTTGGAAGACCTAATGGTTCCCTGTTATTCGAAATGGAATACCACAATTATATTTGAACATTTCCTAACAGTAATAGCTTGGAAAATTTGCAACATTATAATAGCAAAGGGTAAGTCCAATACTCTTAGATGACTTCTTACAAAGTCTGGAAATTTTACTATAAAATCCATTTACAACAAGCTTAATGAAATAAATGTAGATCATTATAACTTAGGGCATACAGAATCCTTCTAGTCTCATCTTTGGAACCTCCAAGTATCCCAAAGAATAAAAAATTTTGCTTGGAAATGTTTACATAATGCTATCTCTACTGACTTGAAGCTCTCAAGATTTATGCATGATATTAATCCTAATTGCACTTTTGGCTGTAATGTACCTGAATCTTTAGAACATATTCTTATTTTCTGTCCTTTTGCTAAGTCTGTGTGGGCAACTGCACCATCACCTGTCACTATGCATTTCCATAATAATACAACATTCTTAGACATATACAAGGATTGGATTGGCAGGAAAAACCCAACTATATCGCTATAAACCCTTTTAACAAAAGCATGGTTCATTTGGAAGGAAAGATGCAACAGAGTTTTTGAGAAAAAAACAACAAACAGGTGCCCAATTAGGAATAGAAATAGAGAGATATATATATTTCTGGAATAATGATATCAATCCAATTGGGCAGATAACACACAATCTAACTGAGATACCTAAATGGAGACCACGTAGGAAATCTCAACTGAAACTTAATATAGATGCAACTTGGATTTCAAATATTTTGCCTGCAGGTTTTTCTTTAATTCTGAGGAATGATGCAGGAGAATGTGAACATGGAAGAGCAGGCCCTCTCTCATCGGCTACCCCTGAAGAAGCGGAAGCCCTAGGATTTTTCTAAGGTGCTAAATGGGCACTAGAGAAAGGATGGACTAATTTCAGTGTGGAAGGATATTGCAAAAATCTTATTGATTACTTAAATGGGAACACCTCTCAAATTGAATGGTAGAATCAAACTTTGATGGATGAAGCAAAATGTAACTTCAACAAATGCAGTAATTTTTTGGGTTTCTTTTATGTACCTAGACTTGCAAACCATGTGGCAGATACTTTGGCCAAGGAAGCAAAATCTTTTGTTAAGCTATTGGAACAATAGTCCACCTGCTTGTATTTTACCAAACTTGGAAGTAGAAAATCTAATGTAAGAGATAAAAACCCTAACTCTACATTAGAAAACTCTACTATACAAGATGTAAGGGTTACTAACTCCCTAAGTTAGCTGTTTTGGAATGGATTTTTACTTACAAAAAAAAAAAAGGTGCAGTGCTATACCTTCTGTCAGCGGAATAATTGAGAGAACGAGAGGTTACCAATGGAATTATTCTCGGTAAAAGGTGAACCATGAGTGCATATATGACTTGCAAAATAGTTCTGCTTGCTAAACATGATAAGTGCATCGATTCACTTTCCGAATGCACATGTAGGTACTATTCATTTACCAAATGCATAAACAGACACACAATATTATTTATTTCTTTTGGTGAAACCTATTTACTTGTCCGATCCATTTTCTTAAGTTAACATCACCTGGTTTGTTGCATTTAATTACCTGGCGAGATTGGGGTATACCTAGATTAATTGGGGTATACCCAATTTTAAATGAACTCTTTTTATGGTTTTTAGGGGGAGTCCTAATGGGTAAGTTACAAAACTACCCTCACCCTTTAAAAACCTATTACCCTAAATCAGTTTTAATCTTTTCATTTTATTTTCTTCTTCTTCTCTTCTTCTTCTTCTTCTCCTTCACGACCATACCTGCTCCATCACCCCCACCACCATCAAAACTCGTCGATTAATTCATTGATATCGTCGATTCGAAAACTCCGATTAATCTTCATCAATGGATCCACCACGGCGTAAGGGAACTCGTATGAAATGCGCCAATCGAAAACCCAATCAATACAACCCTGGAATTACAAAACTAGTTCAACATAAAGTGAAGAAAAAAATGGTTGTTGAAGAAGAAATTGAACCCGCTCAAAACGAAGAAATGGTGCGATTAAGAAAGTAAGGGACTACTTAAACTCACTCAAGTACTTCAATTTCATGTTTGCATGTCAAATTAGGTCAGAAAAATCAATTCTTTGATTTTCAGTTATTTCACGGCAAGGTTTTTAGTTATCGACCTGTCGGGGTTTCATAGTTAGGGTTTGGCCGGCAAGATATTAGGTTGAAGATCTTGCCACTGTTAAATACATGTAATTGTTATTTGCGGGGGCGGCATGTTATTGGCCTCGAGACCTGCTGGCGATAGTTTTGTTTTTTGGCCGGGATGGTTATAAAATTTTTCCTTGCCGGCTGTATTTTAAATTTGTGTCTCCTGATACTTTGAATTTTAAAACCGGTATGGTATTTGGGAAAAACCATGCCGGCTATTTGTTAGCGGGCAATGTATGGGTAAAGGAACTTGCCGACTGGTTTTCTGAAAAATCCAGTTAAGTACTGTGTTCATATTTGTTATACGCCGGTAGGTTATGTGAATCACACCATGCCGGTTTATGTTTAGCCGACATGTATTTAGATATCTAATCTTCCGACCATTTATCCGCCGGATTTTTTATATATGTCGAACCTGCCGACCTTTATTTATTTTTTCTTAATTATTCTTGTTCAGGTTGCAAAAGGCAAAGAAGAAATCTATGAAAGCTCTTAGTCCTCCTTCAAGACCTCCTTGTGTTGGTGATAAACTCTTGACTTCAACACATCGAGGGGCATATGTTGTGCCGAGAACGCTCAAGATACGTGTACCGAATGATGATTATGAACCACCATTGGAACCCAGTGATTCAGACGAGACTCCAGATGAAGACCAATCAATTCCATCTGGTAGAAGAGATGATGATGATGATGTTGATGAAAGAACTCCGTCTGCTGGAGGAGGGAACAATGATGATGATGATGGTGATCAAGACATGCCTAATGTTGGAGGAGGTAATGATGATGATGATGATGGTAATGGAGATAAAGGTAAAGGTAGAGAAGATGAAATTGTTGAAGAGGCGGTGGAAGAAGAAAAATGAGATAGAGAACAAACTCAAGCTAATGTTCAACAAGTCGAAGCTTCAACTTCAACTGAAACCGGAAAGAAGAAGAGGGTGATCACTAAAGCAGCTGATTCCCACATGCCTCCCTCTCACTTGATGGTTACACTGAAAAAAGAT
This sequence comes from Papaver armeniacum, assembly GCA_023531295.1. Classification (NCBI taxonomy): domain Eukaryota; kingdom Viridiplantae; phylum Streptophyta; class Magnoliopsida; order Ranunculales; family Papaveraceae; genus Papaver; species Papaver armeniacum. The sequence continues at coordinate 80,695 of JAJJWW010003628.1, forward strand.
GAGAACCCAAGGGGGACCCCAAAAGATGGTGGCAATGTTCTTTTTGGATACAAGGACTCATGGACATGTACGATCCATAATACTATCGTAAGTAATCTCAATCTGTCTTTGTTTTTTATTTAAGTGTGTAACTATCTTAAATTTGCGTCAAGTGTTTGTATTTCTTTTCATTTTTTTTTTTGGTATTTAGGATCACAAGAATGCCGTCCGTCTCATGAGGCGCCAAGCTTCATGTTCAGTGACTAAGACTTGGGATCTTGAGGATGAATGTGAGGAGGTGAAAGTGATTGTCAAGAACTCGGGGTTGTGCCCTGCGGTGGAGAGTTCGAATATTGAGCATGATAGAGTTACCGTATCTGCATTCTGTGAGAGGTTCTACGGAGAGATTGATACAATGTTATTCTCATTCGGTGAGATGGCCATAACTCCTGATGATGCTCATCAAATTCTAGGCCTCGAGGTTGAGGGAAAAGCAGTCAGTGAGGGCTTCGATAATAAGTTTTCTTTCGCGGATATTTACGAATCGTGCCAGAAATTTTTCGGTTGGAATCAGGTTGCGATGGAGTCTATGCTTGTGATGAAGGATGGTCGTCTAACCAAGAAGTTTAATCTGAAGAAGTTGAGGGACACATTATGTGACACCAAGAAAATCTTTGATAAGGAAGGAAGGGTGAACCCGGTGCGAATCAATGCTACTGCGTCGGGTTATTTTCTATACGTCGGGCGAGATGTATCTTCCCGACGATTCAGGAAGCTTGGTCGACGCCGAGTTATTTGCAACTATTGGATCCCTTAGATAAGATGCGTGAGTATTCTTGGGGTACTGTGGTGGTCGCCTTCTTGAACAATGAGTTGAAAAAGGCTTCAAGGGCACTCACTTCGCAAGTTAACGGAAACATATGTCTCTTCCAGGTAATTCTATTGTCTAAATCATTTATATTTGCCAAATTCTCGTAAGATAAAATTCTTACTAAACTTTTTTTTTTGCATAGGTTTGGATATATGAGCACTTCCCTTCTTTGGTGAAAGCCAACTCCTACGTCAAAGTGGATGTGAATGTTGCTGTTGATAAGCCAAGAGCGCAAAGGTACAGTTTTAAGGGTACTCAGGATAAGGAAATGCCGCAAAATCTTATCAAAATGCGAATGGCCATCGACAAATTGACTGCGGAGGAGGTGATATTTGATCCGTATTGGGATGCTATAAATCAAGGTTTAATCCAAAGGAGAGATGAAGTTGCATTATACTATATGCCCTTGTTGTTGTGCACCGAAGGATATTCAATGTACGATCCACATCGGGTAATGCGACAATTGGGTTACGTGCAAGAAGAACCTCATTTCGATGAAGATAAGTCGTTCTTTACTGTGAACCGGGATGACTGCACTGATAGACGCATTTATGTGTCTAATTTGTCCTCAATGTTTCGTATTGTTAGTACTCGTTTTTGTCCTTATTATGGTGTTTTGTGTGTTTGTAGGTATTTTTTGGAAATAAAGATTGTTGGAAAATTCGACTCGAAAAGTTGCTCGGAACACCCCCGGAGGACATTTGCTATTCGGACTCCCACTTTGGATAAGGGGTAACCCAATTACTAAGGGGCACCCAACCTGATATTCGCACCCTCATTTGTTGGATAAGGGTGACCTTCTTCTTCATTTCAAATTTTCAAAATTGGCGGGAAAATAAAAGTTTATCATTTCGTAAAATTTCAATCAAGAATTCAGAGGTGTTATAGGGAGACTAAATGGTGAAAATTTATGGGATTGTTCTGGGACATATACAAAGCTATTACAAGTGTTTTGGTAGATCAAATTTGGCTGAAAAATCCGTGAGAAGAAAATAGAGCAATACGTGCATGGGAGGAGTTATTCACGGGATTGCGTGAATTACAGGGAGTTATACACGTGCTTGGAAGATTTGAGTCACCATTTGGAGCGTGCAGAAGATAAATAAGGAGATTTGACAGCTTCATAGCGTGTGAAAATCAAAATCAGAGGTGAAAAAGGAAAAAAATATCACGTATCTTGCATGGAGAATAATCAAGAATATTTTGCAATTACTCAAGATATTAGGGAGTTGTTGTGTATAGAAAGTGTTGTTTTGGGTCATAGAACGGGTACGGAGAGATTGGGAGAGTCCAGAGCAACCACAGAGCAATAAAAATCAAGTTAGAGAATTCTGCTGCTGCTGCCGCCATTGAAGAACACGAAGAACATTCAACGCACGCGTGACAGTCGTTTATGCTACAGTGATACGACTCACAGCCGAGGGTCGTAATACGAAAGACAGTCTTAAAAACTACAGAAACAGCAACACTTTACATGTATCGTTCTCTTAACAGATCCGTTTGTAACAATTAAAACTGTTAAAAATCAGGCTTTTCATCTTTTCTCCCCTGTTCATCATTTGTAAACCATTTTTGAGCATTAATAATGATTTTTGAGCGTGTTTCCAACATGATGAGATGCTAATTCTCCCACAACCAAGGCAATGAGGAAGCTATTTACGCATGAATAATTGATAACTATTTTATTTTCTCTAATTTATAAATAATAATTCACTCAATCACTTGCTTTTTGCAGTATTTAATTGTTTGCATAATTTTCTTCATTAGTTGTGATTCAATTAGATAGGTTATGCTTTGTATTAAGATAATCTATACTTAGGGGATAAAATTAATTTTTGAGAATTTGCCTGATTATTTGTGAATTAAGAAACAAGGGATTTAAAAAAAATAATTAGAGTTTTGGATTATTTACCGTTATTTATTCATGTGTAATAGTGGAATCAATGTCTTGGTTATTTTCTCATATCTTGAATCAATTTTGTGTTAAGTTTTCCTTATTTTTAAGTTTTATAAGTCTAAAATCTTTTGCTTTCACAAGTCTCAACGAACCTTATTTACTACAACATTATTGATCACATCAATTTTTGGCGCCGCTGACGCGGGCTTGTCTTTAGGCTAGAGTTTTTAGATTTTCTTTTAGGTTTTTATTTATTTGTTCTTCTTTACGTTTTTGGGTTTTTGTCTTTTCTTTTCAGATTTTGGGATTTGGAGCGAAAGAAAAATTTGCCAAAGCTTTTGGTGGATACTTAATGATTTGGAGTTAAAGACAAAGCGAAAGGAGCGAAAGAAGAAGATTTTTTATATTTTATAAAAAGAGAGAAAAAAAAAAGAGAGATATTTTTTTTTAAGACTTTCCTTTTCTTTTGTACTTTATTTTTGGACTTTGGACTTGGACATTTGGACATTCTTTTATTTTATTTTTTAAACCCTACGGAAGGGTAGTATTAAATATAAGCTGTGTGCAGAGAAGGACGACGATTACGATATCGTCTCGGCCCCTCGGGTTCGTACATGACATAGGAGTCGTGGCCCGAGTCGACTGCAACGGTTCATCCCCCGTCTGGAATGGGAGGTAAGTTTGTCGAAACACTCGCGAATCCCCTGCCAGCGAGTTCTTTTGTCTTCCTTCGTGTGAATATATCTTGAGGACTTGAAAACTTTGTTTTAATTTCCTAGTAAAGGGCAAGGAACTGGCCATACAAGATAAGGGTTCGAATTTCATCACTGTTCTCTTCTTTCCCGCCTTAGGAGAACAATACTTAACGCGAACCTAAGCCTTAAAATTTGAATAGAACGAGACCGATAGGGTAACGAGCTTAGTAGGAAAGTCGCTCGAAAAATATTGGTTACTCTTTTAGCATACTTCGAAGTTCATGATGGTTTCTGTGAAGTTGAATGCGTGACTGCGCCGCCTTGTAATAGCGGTGAGGCCTTGGGTATCAAAGCTCCACCGAGCTTCCCTCGCCTTGATTCAACTTACTTTGACTCAGATTGATCCAGAGGGGTATTCTCAGATTGTAACGAATTCCCTTTCGAAGGATTAGAAGCTGGTCTAGAAAACAATCTAAGTGGAGCCATCATGCTTTTTGTTTGCTAGATATCATTAGGTTTGTTGTGGTGGAGTCATCCTTGTTTGTGTTTGCATAAAACTTCCCTTCCTTTTAGGATTTTTCTTTTTCTTTTGTTTTTCTAGTGTATGCCCGAGGTCATTAGAGAATAGGCTTGGAAAAGAAACACTCTAGGTCGTTTGATTAGTGACAAACCTAGTAGTTCTTCTTGTGAAGGCGGGGAACTCGAAGACTCTTCTTTTGAGAGCCCCGTTTTTGGAAACTTCAGTTTTGAGAATCTGTCTCTTAGTGAGGAAAGTACCCCTAGTACTTCAGTTGTGCCAACGATGGCAACTTTGAAAGATTACATGTTACCAACTGGGACCAACCGAGCTTCATGCATTAAATTGCCAGCAAATACGGCTAACTTCGAAATAAAAGCTAGTATTCTTCAGATGATCCCTATATTCTTAGGAAAAGATGATGAGAACCCTTATTTTCATATTAGGGACTTTGAGGAAATTTGTGGGACGAGTTAGAATAAAAGACCTTCGATGAAGTTTTGAAACTTAAGATGTTCCCCTTTTCCTTAAAAGATAAAGCCAAGACACGGCTAAACAACCTACCATCGAATCCATTGAAACATGGCAGAACTTATTGTCGCTTTCTATATGAAATTCTACCCTAAGCATAAACTGCAGCTGTTAGGCGTAAAATTAGTGCTAGTGTGCAACAAGAGGGAGAGTCTCTTTATAGGTTTTTAGAGAGATTCAATGATCTCCTATCTCAGTGTTCTCACCATGGATTTGATAAGATGAAACTTGTAGGGATTATTTATGATTGTTTAGACTATTCGACCAAAGCCATGGTCGAGTCAATGTGTGTTGGTGAGTTTACTAATAAAAGTGCTGAGGATGCCTTTACCTTCTTAGGAGTTGTTGCTGAGAAATCCCAACAGTGGGAGTCTTGTGTTGAACCCCCTAAAAGACTCCTGGTTAATAGAAGTAGCACCAATGTGGTAGATACAAGCTTCGGGTCAGATGCTAAGTCTGCTGTTTTGTCCAGAAGGTTAGAAGCTTTGAAAATGGGTCAGTCTAAAAATAGGTCCCTTGGTGAACCTAATAGAACCTCTCAAGTATCTAGTTGTGGAATAGAACCCGATAACTCATTTTGGGAAGGTCAGGTTAGTGAAGAGCAAGCTCATGCTATCTATAACAATGATAGGTTTGAGAACCGTCAGAAGTTTGACCCATACTCAGAGACCTACAACCCTGGTTGGAGAAACCATCCTAATTTCTCTTGGTCTAAGGGCCAAAATCAAGGTCATCTAGTAATTCTCGGCCTCCCCGGGTTTTGGTTATAATAAGAATTCTTGAGTCAAACCCGGGTTAACCCTTCTGAGAATAGAATGACTAGCTTATAGGAATCTCTTAGTAGCCATGATATGTTAACACAGATCCAGGAAATGTTAGTAAAGAGCCAGGGTAATTTTCAAGAGGAAACCAAGCAGAATTTTAAGAATAATTCCCAATCTCTTGCTAAATTAGAACTTCAAGTCGGCCAAATAGCTAAGTTCCTTAGTGAAATAGAAGATGGAAGGTTCCCTAGTCATACTAATCCTAATCCTAAAGGAGAGAAATCGTACAATCATGTGAATTCTATTACAACCCTTAGGAGTGGAAAGAAAGTTAACAATAAGGTCGCCATGCCTGAAAGTGAACATGTTGTAGTTCACCCTTCTGAGCCAGAAAATAAGGAGACTAATAGAGTCTCTAATGAGACCAATGAGGGTCATATTGAACCAGGCTTTGTTCCCAGAGCCCCATTCCCCCAGCTGCTAGTTCCAACTAGGAGGAGTCCAACTTTAATGATATATTGGAGGTTTTTAAGCAGGTTACTATCAACCTCCCATTGTTGGATGCGATTAAGCAGATTCCCGCTTATGCCAAGTTTCTTAAGGACTTGTGTACACGAAACCGTAAGCTTAGTGTTCAAAAGAAAGCCTTCCTAGCTAGTCACGTGAGTTCTATTATTCAGAATACCACTACTCCTAAGTATAAAGACCCAGGGTCCCCTACTATTTCTTGCACAATAGGTAAATACCGTGTTGAGAAAGCCTTGCTTGACTTAGGAGCCAGTGTGAACTTACTCGTATACCATGTGTACCTTAAGCTAGGACTTGGTGAGATGAAACCTACCCAGATGACTCTTCAATTAGCTGATAGGTCCGTTAAAATTCCTCGGGGTGTGATCGAGGATGTTCTCATAGAGGTCGACAAGTTTATTTACCCGGTGGATTTTGTTATCCTAGATACCCAACCTGTCCTCGACCAGAGAACCGAGATCACTAGGTAATTTTAGGTCGCCCGTTTTTAGCTACATCCAATGCGATCATTAACTGTCGAACTGGTATCATGAATTTGTCTTTTGGTAATATGACTATTGAGCTGAACGTCTTCCATATTAGTAAGCTACCCTCTGAACTAGATGACTCAAGTATAGAAGAGGTGAACAAGATAGGAACATTAGTCGAGGAGTCATTACCAAACACTTTGTTAGAAGATCCATTAGAGAAATGCCTAGATCACTTTGGGATTGATTTTGATGATGATGATGATGTGATTAATGAGGTGAATGCTTTGTTAGATTCAACCCCTTTATTAGACACTAGTAATGGATGGAAACCTAAGTTCGAACCACTACCAGTTTCTAAGTCTACCCTAGTTCCTTCGTTAGAAGACCCTCCTAAGTTGGACCTAAAACCATTGCCAGATACCCTGAAGTATGTGTTTTTAGGCCCATCTGAAACTTTACCTGTGATTGTTGCTTCCGACTTGGATGGTGATCAAGAAAGTAGGCTAGTGACCGTCCTTCAAAACAATAAGGAAGCTTTAGGGTGGACCATAACAGACATTAAGGGTATAAGTCCCATTGTTTGTATGCATCAGATCTATTTAGAGGAAGATACCAAACCTTCTAGGGAGATGCAAAGAAGACTAAACCCTAATATGAAAGAAGTAGTTCGAACCGAGGTTCTTAAGTCATTTTAGATGCGAGGCATTATCTACCCCATTTCGGACGATGTAAGTGGGTCAACCCTGTTGAGTTGTTCCCAAGAAATCCAGACTCGTAGTCAGAATGATAATAATGAGTTAATCCCAACCCGAGTGACCACGGGTTGGCGTGTTTGTATTGACTATAGGAAATTGAACAAGGTCACTAGGAAGGACCATTTTCCCCTTCCCTTCATCGACGGATGCTAGAGAGATTAGCTGGACATAGTCATTATTGCTTTTTAGATGGCTACTCTGGCTATAATCAGATCGTTATTGCCCCAAAAGATCGGAGAAAACCACTTTTACCTGTCCCTTTGGTACCTTTGCGTATAGACGCATGCCTTTCGGGCTATGTAACGCCGCTGCGACTTTTCAGCGTTGCATGATGAGCATATTTTCAGATATGGTAGAGCGGATCTTGGAGGTCTTTATGGATGATTTTTCAGTGTTTGGTTCGTCTTTCGATGAATGCTTGCATCATTTGTCATTAGTGTTGACTAGATGTAAGGAAAAGAATCTAGTGCTTAATTGGGAGAAATGTCATTTCATGGTTCAATCAGGAATTATTTTAGGGCATATCGTATATTCTAAGGGTATAGAGGTAGATAAATCCAAAGTTGACCTTATTAAGACTTTACAGGTCCCAAAAACCGTGAAAGATATTAGGTCATTCTTAGGGCATGCGGGTTTTTATCGTCGATTCATTAAGGATTTTAGCTTGATTTCTAGACCTCTTTGCAATTTGCTTGCAAAAGATGTTAAGTTTGTCTTTGATGATGCTTGTTTAGAGGATTTTGAGAAGCTTAAGACTTTACTCACTACCGCCCCCATAGTCCAGGAACCTAACTGGAACCTACCCTTTGAGATCATGTGCGATGCTTCAGATTATGCTATTGGTGTTGTGCTAGGTCAGCGAGAAAACAAATTACTTCATGTGATTTACTATGCTAGCAAAACTCGAATGATGCCCGATTAAACTACACCACTACGAGAGAAGGAACTGTTGGCCATTGTGTTTGCCTTAGACAAGTTTAGACCCTATCTCTTAGGTTCTAAGATAGTAATCTATACTGATCATGCTGCTTTGAAATACCTTTTGTCTAAGAAGGATACCAAACCTAGATTGATTAGATGGATCCTTTTATTACAAGAATTTTGTCCAGACAATAGAGACAAAAGGGTGCAGAAAATGTAGTACCAGACCACTTGTATAGGCTAGTTGTTAGTTCCCATAATGATTCCTTTCATATAAGGGATAGCTGATGGTTATTTTCAATGATGTTGTAGTAATAAGGGTTGTCGTTCACTCGGACTTGAAGAGAATGATTTTAAGAATTAATAAAAGAAAATATATACAAAATGTGTCACGGGATGAAGAGTTTACTGGGACTCCGGATTTTACTGACTTTCATATTCAAGTGGTTCGAGAAATTAATCCTAGGCAATTATAGCTCAAAATAAAAGAAACACTAACTCTATTCTTTGCCAAAGTAGATTTCATAAAACATTATCTGTAGGTCGTAAGCATGACGCATCAAAAGTAATTTAAACTAAGCATGCGACATCAGACAAAATAACAAATAATTAATAGAAATCATAAATCATTAATAATCGGTGCAAAAAGTAATTAAGGAATTAATTTAATTTACCACATGATGAAATTCAGCTCCGTCCGTCGTCCCAGATATGGGGTTTAGCTCATCATGTTGGAAACACGCTCAGAATATGATTTTATTGCTCAAAGGTGCTTACAAATGATGAAAATGAGAGATATCAAATAAAACCGGGTTTGTAACAGATATAAGTGTTACAAACCTAATTGGTACAGAGAGCGATAACACCTTTCTGTCGCTGTTACTATTCATTTAAGTCTGCCTCCAACTACGACCCACAAACGCGAGTCGTTTACACTGTTGAAGAACGACGATTTCTGGCCGTCTGTTCTTCGTGTTCTTCAGTTCTGCAGCAGCAAAAGCTTCTCTCTGCAACTTGATTTTTTCTTCTCTGTGATGGTCCAAACTTGCCCCAAACTCTCCATAACCCTTTCTCTGGATCCTAGCGTCTATTTATAATCAAACAGCTCCGAAATATCACATCGTAATTGCATATAATCTTCCCATGACTCGGCAATGAAGAAAGAATATTTTCTCCCCTTTTTATCTCCTCCACGAGTTCTGTTGGTATTGATTTACAGTATAAAATCCTTTTATAACTTATTCACACTCTTATTTGCAAGCTGCACACACCAGGCATGTCACAGATCGAGTCAACATCTTTCCAGCCACACGCCAACCATACTCTCGTATTAAGAATATTTACGAGAATAGTTTCTTTTCCTATCACACGTTCTTACGTCATTTGTTGTTTTCAATCCATATCCACGTAAATATCTCACACAATAACTCCCCTAAAACCCGAGAATACTTCACCTTCTCTGTTTTCTCAAATCAACGAAAATATCCCCCTTTTTCGAATTTATGACTCATACCTACCTGTTTAGATAAAAACGGTCAACCCAATCTTAATCAGCGAATAAATCAACTAAAATATCGTCCAAATCATCTCCAACAATTTACGCAGTTGACAAATTATTTTCCCGCCAAAATCTGGTTCAAATGGAGAAGATGGTGCCCCCCTAACCAAACCGGGGGTGCGAATAGCAGATGCCTTGAGGGTGCCTGGGGTGCCCTTATCCAAAATGAGGGTGCCTTTATCACTTTTCTCCAGGGGTCCAAAAACACTTTTTGAGCAACTTTTTCCAACAAGTGTATTTCTCCAAAAACACCTACACACACATAAAAACACCAAAATTAGTACAGAAATCGAGACCAACAATAGAGACAATGAGGACAATTCAGACACAAAAATGTGTCTATCAAATACCCCCAAACTTATTATTTGCTAGTCCTCGAGCAAATTTATTCAAGAAAATAAAAATCATTTGAACCCCTAGGTGGCCCTAGTGGCGGAGTGTTGTCTCCGGAGGGTTTACCAGAGGTGTACCCACAAAACCTGTACTTCTAATTGGTCACAAGTATCCAAAGAGCTATGAGGACATACAAATTCTCGACCTATCTCCAAGTGACTAGAATGCCGAGAGAAATTAATGGTGTCGGCTCTAAAAAGGCGATCAAGAAAAGGGGAGACACATCCGCAACTTTGCTAGATAAAGAGATATCCGCTACATGACTAGATAAACATTGTAAGATGCGTCCGTGATTTACAGTTGGATAAGATTAGGAGAGAGAAAAATATGAGAGGGACATCTCGCTACACATTTGGACTAATTACGTGTGATGAGTTAAACCAGTGTTAGAAAGATCTTGTGCCAGATTGAAAGCGGACTAACAAAGCAACCAAATGTATCTTTCTTCGACTCTCTCATAGTGCTCAGTAGAAACAACGTCTTCTTCGGCTTCAACTGTTGATGATAAATTCCCGAACTTCGTAGAACTTTGACAATTAACTCTTCTCTTCGATTTCTTGCTTGACTTAAAATTTTCTACTTCCCTATGGCCTTATTGAACAAATAAAACATTTTTTTTTTCATTTTTTTCATTTTTTTCATTTTTTTAATTTTTTTTTTTTTTTTTTTTTTTTTGCAAACAAAACAAGATACAAAATTACATGGCCACAAAAGAAGGACTTTAGTACTTAGATCTTCGCAACTTGTAATGTCTTGGTAACATGAACTTCAACAACCTATATCGTTTAACTTTCTTTGCTCTTATAACTTCTTGTAACTTAGTTTTACACATTGAATTCTGATTTTCTATTGTTGCTTCTAAACGTCTTCAACTTTCTTCATAGATTTTGATGTCGCTCCGCTTGTTGATGATGATAAGTTTCTACTGAGAGAGAGTCCGAACTAAGACCACATTGTGAGGTTGCTCTGTCTTTCTGGCATTTCCTGACCTACTTGCCTTCCTATCATGGATGGTTAGGTCCATCACGGTTACCCTCTAAAAGGAACAAGTTCTCTCCTGAGTTTCAAGGATCTCAATGTCTTTTTCTCTAATGTCTCAATAGATTGTTATCCCTAGCATTCCAATTTCTATCTTTTTGGTGAGAAACAGTATGTAAACTTAGCTAACCGGATACCATGTGACGCTAGAAGTTTCAAAAATGCAACTAAAAAGTTTCTCCCATACCCCCAAACTTAAATCTAACATTGTCCTTAATGTTCTAAAGATGAAATTAAAAGCATGAACAATGAGAAACTTTTACCACTTGAAGAGAAGAGTAAGGAAAGATATTACCGTGTTGCATGAGCATGGGTTACCTCCCAAGAAGTGCTAAGTTTAAAGTCTTGAAATGGACATTGGAAGAGATTAGTCACCTCGAAGAATCATAAAGCGCAAATTAGGAATAACTGCGGGTCATCTAGATCAAAAAGTGCTAACCACAAGAAGAGGAGACTGCAACAGACCAGGAAAATATCCAACAGACCCTTATCTATTTTTAAGACCACTACATCTAGTTGTGGTTCAGGTTCAGGCTCTATAAAAGGGTCTAGATAAAAAAATTCATAGGTTGCGTTTCCTCATAAGTTGGATCCGAATGTTCAGGTTCTAGAGTCTGGAAAAACTCAAATAAAAACTTAGAAGCACATAATAATAACCCGAATAATTGAGGATCCTCTAAGTCAATCGGTTTTGACTTACCTGGTGACCACAATAAGATTGGTGGTCTTCCTTAAGCAAATGTGTCGACCCTAATATCCTAAAGTAATTAGGTTTAGTCTCAAAACTTAATAATTGACACATTTGTAACTCATATGTTCCCACAATTGAAAGAAAAGTTTTTGGTGGGAAAACAAAGTCAATTTTGGTATCATAGCACAGGTTAACCACATCAACCAGAGGATGGGTTTCTAACAACTGAACTTCTTCCTGGACATTATTAGGTTCGGGAGAGCTAGCATGAAGGTAATCTGGCACAATGGTTGAGGAACATATATCAAGTCCCAAGTGAGGGATTTCTGTAAGAGCTAAAGGTAAGGCACAAGGAGAATGATAATCACCCCCAAACTTAGAATTTTGGGTGTCTCTAGATAGACTAGCTACAATTTCCCTAATTTCTAGATCGTCAAAATCCTGAAAATGGTCAATTGCTTCATGTAGATTATACTCAGGTGATGCATCCTCACTCATATTTAAAAGCTCTACGAGTTCATCTTCTTCGTCTAAGACTATTGTTTCTAAATCCTTGGACTCTAAAACAGTATTCTCAGGATAAACCCATTCCTCTAAACCATTATCGACTTCGTAAACAGGAAGTACTACATCGTCTAAAATAGTATCTCTAGTCAAATCCTCGTCCTTTTGAATAGGTGAATAATTGTTAAAATTATTAGGATCTGAACCAAAAATAACTCTATTATTATAAAGCTCAATTGGAGTAGCATATTCCTGATCACTATGCCTATTTATTTCAAATTCTTCATCAACACTATCCTCATCATAATCATTATTATAATAACATGAAAATGGTTGAACCTCATCTAAACAAGTAGTGTTACCAATTCTAACCTCATCATCTTGATTATGTGAATAACTATCTTCATTCTCAAAGGTATTATTGGATACACTATATTGGAAATTCAAGTTATTTCGAGCAATACTTTCATTCGTCTCTAACTCAAGTCTACGTGTCGACTTAGCTATCCTATCAAGGGTCTCTTCCAAAGAAAGTTCCCTTAGTGTTGGATCTAAGTTTTGAGTTAATCTATTGAGGATATCTTCTAAAGATTCAGTCGTTGTTGCAGTCCTTTCGTCCATAACTACGTTTTTACCTCAGCTAACTTACATGTTGATTCAGCTAACTTTTGTGTCGACTCAGCTAAACGCCCGAGGGACTCTTCTAGAGAAGGAAGAGGAACAGAAGGATCATAATAAGGACTACTTTCAAAAGTTTGATTGTATCCTCTAGAGACGAAGAACTATTACTATAATCTCCTTGCTCGAATGACCGATGCACATGTGGATAGTAATTGGGCTCACCATGGTATGACCCATAACCTTCAAAAGATTGGCGTTCCCAACTACTATTCACACTATGGTCATAAAAAGAGTAATGTCCATATTGTTCAGTTGGATAATCATTGTATTGGCTGTTATAATACCAGTTTAACATCCTAAGCGCAAGGGAATTCTACACAAACACAAACAAGGCTGACTCGACCACAACAAACCTGCGATTTCTAGCAAACAAAAAGCATGATGGCTCCACTTAGATTGTTTCTAGACCAGCTTCTAATCCTTCGAAAGGGAATTCGTTACAATTTAAGCAAAACCCTCGGAATCAATCCGAGTTTAAGTAAGTTGAATAGAGGCGAGGGAAGCTGCGTGGAGCTTTGATACCCAAGGCCTCACCGCAATTACAAGGCGGCACAGTCACGCATTCAACTTCACAGAAACCATCATGAACTTCGAAGTATGCTTTAAGAGTAACCAATATTTTTCGAATGACTTTCCTATTAAGCTCGTTACCCTATCGGTCTCGTTCTAGTCAGTATTTTAAGCTTAGGTTCGCGTTTGGTTTTGTTTTCCTAAGGCGGGCAAGAAGAGAACGGTGATGAAATCCGAACCCTTATCTTGTATGGCCAGTCCTTGCCCTTTACTAGGAAATTAAAGCAGCCATTTTCAATACCTCAACATATATGCATACAAAATCATCCAGTAAACCCGCTGGCAGGGGATTCGCGGGTGTTTAGAATTCTTACCTCCCGTTCCAGACGGGGATGAACCGTTGAAGTCGACTCGGGCCACGACTCCTATGTCATGTACGAACCCGAGGGGCCGAGACGATATCGTAATCGTCGTCCTTCCCTGTGCAGTTTATATTTAAATAACCCTTCCTTAGGGTTTTAAAAAAAAAAAAAAAAATTGTCCAACAGTCCAAAAATAAAGTCCAAAATTAAGAAGTCCAAAAAAATAAAAAATTACAAAGATAATTACCTAATTACAGTTTCTAAAAATAAATAAATAATAAAAAAAATTAATTACACTATATACAAAATTTTTGCTCTTCACTCCTTTGGATTTTCTCTCTTCTTTCTTTCTTTGGCTTCACTTTACTTTTCAACACTTTCTCTTTTATATAAGCTCCGCACCAAGTCTGAAAGCAAATAGAAAAAACCAAAACACGTAAAAAGGAACAAATAATAATAAAAAAATAAAAAAAATAAAACCTAAAAACAAATCTATACACAAGTCCGCGTCGGCGGCGCCAAATATTGATGGTTATTTTCAATGATGTTGTAGTAATAAGGGTTGTCGTTCACTCGGACTTGAAGAGAATGATTTTAAGAATTAATAGAAGAAAATATATACAAAATGTGTCACGGGATGAAGAGTTTACTGGGACTCCGGATTTTACTGACTTTCATATTCAAGTGGTTCAGAAATTAATCCTAGGCAATTATAGCTCAAAATAAAAGAAACACTAACTCTATTCTTTGCCAAAGTAGATTTCATAAAACATTATCTGTAAGTCGTAAGCATGACGCATCAAAAGTAATTTAAACTAAGCATGCGACATCAGACAAAATAACAAATAATTAATAGAAATCATAAATCATTAATAATCGGTGCAAAAAGTAATTAAGGAATTAATTTAATTTACCACATGATGAAATTCAGCTCCGTCCGTCGTCCCGAGATGGGGTTTAGCTCATCATGTTGGAAACACAAAGAATATGATTTTATTGCTCAAAGGTGCTTACAAATGATGAAAAGGAGAGATATCAAATAAAACCGGGTTTGTAACAGATATAAGTGTTACACACCTAATTGTTACAGAGAGCGATAACACCTTTCTGTCATTTGTTACTATTCATTTAAGTCTGCCTCCAACTACGACCCACAAACGCGAGTCGTTTACACTGTTGAAGAACGACGGTTTCGGCCGTCTGTTCTTCGTGTTCTTGATTCTGCAGCAGCGAAGCTTCTCTCTCGCAACTTGATTTTTCTTCTTTGTGATGGTCCAAACTTGCCCCAAACTCTCCATAACCCTTTTCTGGATCCTAGCGTCTATTTATAATCAAACGACTCCGAAATATCACATCGTAATTGCATATAATCTTCCCATGACTCCTAAGCAATGAAGAAAGAATATTTTCTCCCTTTTTATCTCCTCCACGAGTTCGTTGGTATTGATTTACTGGTATAAAATCCTTTTATAACTTATTCACACTCCTATTTGCAAGCCGCACACACCGTGTATGTCACGAGATCGAGTCAACATCTTTCCGACCACACGCCAACCATACTCTCGTATTAATCTTCCTTTCGTTTTACGAGAATAGTTTCTTTTCCTATCACACGTAACAACCCCGTTACGTCATAACAGTTATTTCCAATCCATATCCACGTAAATATCTCACACAATAACTCCTTAAAACCCGAGAATACTTCACCTTCTCTCGTTTTCTCAAATCAACGAAAATATCCCCTTTTTTTCGAATTTATGACTCATACCTACCCCGTTTAGATAAAACAGGTCAACCCAATCTTAATCGAATAAATCAACTAAAATATCGTCCAAATCATCTCCAACAATTTACGCAGTTGACAAATTATTTTCCCGCCAAAATCTGGTTCAAATGGAGAAGATGGTGTCCCCCTAACCAAACCGGGGGTGCGAATAGCAGATGCCTTGAGGGTGCCTGGGGTGCCCTTATCCAAAATGAGGGTGCCTTTATCACTTTTCTCCGGGGGGTCCAAAAAACACTTTTTGAGCAACTTTTTCCGCACAAGTGTATTTCTCCAAAAACACCTACACACACATAAAAACACCAAAATTAGTACAGAAATCGAGACCAACAATAGAGACAATGAGGACAATTCAGACACAAAAATGTGTCTATCAATAGCTTTCCTGATGAACAATTGTTTTCTATTTCCCAATCACCTTGGTATGCAAATATAGTGAATTATCTTGTTACTGGTCGAATGCCCCGACATTGGGGTAAACAAGATCGTTCTAGGTTTTTAGCCGAGGTTAAGCACTTCTTTTGGGATGATCCTTATTTATTTAAGTATTGTCCAGACCAGATTATTAGGAGATGTATACCTGAGAGTGACCAGTCCAGTATTATTTCCTTTTGTTATGATCATGCTTGTGGGGGTCACTTTAGTGCTAAGAAGACTGATGCTAAGATATTACAGTGTGGATTCTATTGGCCTTCGTTGTTTAAAGACTCCCACAGATTCTTGTGTTACTTGTGAACGTTGCCGTAAATTAGGAACCATTTCCGTAGGAACATGATGCCCTTGAACCCTATTTTAATCGTTGAGGTCTTTGATGTGTGGGGTATTGACTTTATGGGTCTGTTTCCTAATTCCTTTGGTAACCTATACATCCTTGTCGCCGTAGACTATGTCTCTAAGTGGATTGAGGCGGTTGCGTGTAAAACCAATGACCATAGGGTTGTGATTGAGTTCTTGAAAAATAATATACTTACACGTTTTGGTACACCGCGAGCTATAATTAGTGATGGAGGGTCGCACTTTTGTAATGGACCTTTTAGGCTTCGATGAAGAAATATGGTATTACACATAAGGTAGCTACCCCATATCATCCATGAGACTAGTGGTCGGGTAGAGGTTTCTAATAGGGAGATAAAACGTATATTAGAGAAAACGAGTTAATCCTAATCGGAAAAGACGGTCGTCTAGGCTTACCGATGCCTTATGGGCTTACCTTCATCGTGTTTAAAACCCCTATTGGAATGTCGCCTTATCGGCTTGTTTATGGCAAGGCATGTCATTTACCTGTTGAGTTAGAACATAGAGCTTATTGGGTCATTAAGCGGCTAAATTTTTCACTTGACAAGGCAGAGCCCATAGGAAACTCCAGCTCAATGAGTTGGACGAGATTCGTATAGATGCTTACGATAGTCCGAAGGAGTATAAGAACAAAATGAAACTTGTGCATGATAGAAATATTTTACGGAAGTCATTTTCTCCAGGTCAAAAAGTTCTTCTGTATGATACCCGTTTGCATCTTTTCCCTGGGAAGTTACGTTCTCGGTGGACGGGTCCTTTTATTGTTCGCATTGTATTTCCTCATGGAGCTGTTGAGATCGAGGCACCAGACGGTAGTAGTTCTTCGAAGGTTAACGGTCAGAGATTGAAACCCTTTTTAGAACCCTTCCCTACAAGTGATGTTGAGGAGGTCCCTCTGGAGGACCCTGTTTACCCTTGATTGACCATCAAGGAGATTGTATGTTGTATATTAGTTTTTGATTTCTCTCTTCACCCAGGTACTATCTTTCCGACTTCTCTCTT
Source organism: Papaver armeniacum (assembly GCA_023531295.1). Lineage (NCBI taxonomy): Eukaryota > Viridiplantae > Streptophyta > Magnoliopsida > Ranunculales > Papaveraceae > Papaver > Papaver armeniacum. The sequence goes on from JAJJWW010003628.1 coordinate 97,940, forward strand.
TACTGATTCCTCATGTTACTTTACTTTTTGGTATTGCTCTTTCATTAGAAACATTGAGGACAATGTTAGATTTAAGTTTGGGGGTGGGGAAGAAACTTTTTGTTAGCTTTTAGTTGCAATAAATAAACTCCAGAGCCTAGAAATTTATGTTTATTAAGGATGGCACTAACCAATCTAAGTGGATGGAAGCATTTTGGTTGTAGGAGTTGAGGAACCAATCGATTAGATGGAAACATCTAAAGAGTCTATTCATAAAAGCACAGAGCTCGGTGTTAGAAAAATAAAACATGGTAGTTTCGCCATATCCTCGTGATGGAAACATCGAAAGAATCCTGATCACTTCTTTTATTTTTTTTTCTTTACCATTGCTAGGGTAAAATAGAGTGATTGAGATACCAAAAAAAAAAAAAAAAAAAGACCAGACCACTAGACCAACCGGAATAAATACAATAAAGTCGACCTTTGGTACCCTTGTATATGCCGGTGAGTTGACCTAGAGTTAGGATTATCGACCCTTTGGTTCCCTTGTATATGTCAGTGTGTTGATATTAGTCCGAACCAGTGTCTCAGTCCATTAGGATAGGTTCACCTTAGTCAACATCATCCATGTTTTTCTACATCCATCTTCTTAATCTATCCATGTGATTGGTTGACTCCGGTTTATGATGTCCAGAAACTATCTGAGTAGAGCTCTGTCACTTTATATGAATTTTAGTATGCTTGAGTGCAAACTCGTGTACAACAATTGGAATTTCGCATCGGGGTACTTCCTCCTGTAGTCAATAAGTATGCCAACCAAGGAGATTCTTTAGTGCCTTCCAAGATTTTGCGTAGATAGCTAGGGTCTGGAGTAAAGGTTTTGTGGGTACACCTCTGGTAAACCCTCCCGAGATAAACTCGGTCACTGGGGACACCTAGTGAGTTAGAATTTTATTTTTAATAGTTTTGCTCGAGGACTAGCAAATAATAAGTTTGGGGGTATTTGATAGACGCATTTATGTGTCTAATTTGTCCTCAATGTTTCGTATTGTTAGTACTCGTTTTTGTCTTTATTATGGTGTTTTGTGTGTTTGTAGGTATTTTTGGAAATAAAGATTGTTGGAAAATTCGGCTCGAAAAGTTGCTCGGAACACCCCAGGAGGACATTTGCTATTCGGACTCCCACTTTGGATAAGGGGTAACCCAATTACTAAGGGGCACCCAACTGATATTCGCACCCCAGCTGTTGGATAAGGGCTGACCTTCTTCTTCATTTCAAATTTTCAAAATTGGCGGGAAAATAAAAGTTTATCACTGTAAAATTTCAATCAAGAATTCGGAGGTGTTATAGGGAGACTAAATGGCTGAAAATTTATGGGATTGTTCCTGGGACATATACAAAGCTATTACAAGTGTTTTGGTAGATCAAATTTGGCTGAAAAATCCGTGAGAAGAAAACAGAGCAATACGTGTATGGGAGGAGTTATTCACGGGATTGCGTGAATTACAGGGAGTTATACACGTGCTTGGAAGATTTGAGTCACCATTTGGAGCGTGCAGAAGATAAATAAGGAGATTTGATAGCTTCATAGCGTGTGAAAATCAAAATCAGAGGTGAAAAAGGAAAAAAATATCACGTATCTTGCATGGAGAATAATCAAGAATATTTTGCAATTACTCAAGAGATTCGGGAGCTGTTGCGTATATAAAGTGTTGTTTTGGGTCATAGAACGGTACGGAGAGATTGGGAGAGTCCAGAGCAACCACAGAGCAATAAAAATCAAGTTAGAGAATTCTGCTGCTGTTGCTGCCATTGAAGAACACGAAGAACATTCAACGCACGCGTGACAGTCGTTTATGCTACAGTGATACGACTCACAGCCGAGGGTCGTAATACGGAAGACAGTCTTAAAAACTACAGAAACAGCAACACTTTACATGTATCGTTCTCTGTAACAATCCGTTTGCAACAATTAAAACTGTTACAAATCAGGCTTTTCATCTTTTCTCCCTTGTTCATCATTTGTAAACCATTTTTGAGCATTAATAATGATTTTTGAGCGTGTTTCCAACATGATGAGAGGCTAATTCTCCCACAACCAAGGCAATGAGGAAGCTATTTACGCATGAATAATTGGTAACTATTTTATTTTCTCTAATTTATAATTAATAATTCACTCAATCAACGCTTTTGAAGTATTTAATTGTTTGCATAATTTTCTTCATTAGTTGTGATTCAATTAGATAGGTTATGCTTTGTATTAAGATAATCTATGCTTAGGGGATACAATTAATTTTTGAGAATTTGCCTGATTTTTTGTGAATTAAGAAACAAGGGATTTAAAAAAAATAATTAGAGTTTTGGATTATTTATCGTTATTTATTCATGTGTAATAGTGGAATCAGTGTCTTGGTTATTTTCTCATATCTTGAATCAATTTTGTGTTAAGTTTTCCTTATTTTTAAGTTTTATAAGTCTAAAATCTTTTGGTTTCACAAGTCTCAACGAACCTTATTTACTACAACATTATTGATCACATCATGCACCACCTCCCAAAAAACTATTAACGTCTCTTACGATCCAGCGCCAACTCAAGAACATTGGGACGATAGACATGGCCGTAACATCGATGTGAGTCTTTTGGACGAGGTGACCACCGGTCATGAAGCTAGTGATAGATACATGTCATGGTACTTGGGTTGGGCTCATCCTTCTGTGATTAGGGAGATGACTGCTAAAGAATTCGCTCGTAAGAGGAAGATGGCATCGAAAGACCCAGCAACAAGTCTTAAGTTATTTGTAAGTATTTTAGAGTTGTTCTTATTATTTTAAGATCACATTATCGAACCATTCTATTAATTTTTTGTTGTTTAATTGAAAATAGAAGGAGCATTTGAAGACCTTTGCGAAGGTGTTGTGCTGCGCGAGAGAAAGAGGAGAGCCTTTGTCGATTGAAGAGCAAGGCAAGCACATTGAGTTTGTTAACAATATTGACAATGAGGATGCCCATGAACTGTTCAAGCAAGCTGAGGCTGAAGTAAAGCGGGAAGAAAAAGCCAGGAGGGAAGCACAGGCCAAGATGAATGCTGACAAAAAGAGGGCTTGTAGTGGTCGTGGTGGTGAAGGTAGTAGTAGTGGTGGTGTTCCTAAACGGGGTCGTGGTCGTGGTCGTGGTGGTGAATGAATGCATTTCTAGTTCATTTCTTTATGTTGTGTTGGACAAATGTCAAGGTTAATGGTTGGAAAAATATTTTTTTAAGGATTATGGGACATGTTTTCGTATTTTGGACAACAAGTGTTGGATTTCTAGTTGTTGAATGAATGGTTTGTTTAGCTACTTAAAGTTTCAATACTTCTCCCGGCATGTTTTTTTTAATTCATCATGCCGACCATACCAGGGCCGGCAAGGTTTTGAAGTGTCAGACTGCCGGCTCTGACAGCACAAAATGCTTGCATACCAGGGTCGGCAAGGTAATCAGATCAATACCAAACCGGCTGTGATACAGCCGACAGTATATTATGTTATAGAACATGCCGGCCATGTGTTGCAGAAAATGCCTTCTCCCCGATGCCTAAAATCATCATAAGGCCCGGCATGGTCATAAATTTGGTTCCTTGCCGACCACATAATAGCTAAGCAAGATAGTGAACAAATATCGTTCCGACGGTTTTACAGAAAATTGCATGAACTCCTGATGCCTCAAAGTTATAAGATCGGCATGGTAAGAAAATTTATACCCTGCCGACCATATCATGGCCGGCATGAAAATGTCAAAATACCTTTCCGGTGGATACACAGAAGAAAATGTTTTCCTGATGCCTAAAACTCATAGGGTCGACATGGTAAGAAACTTCCCACCTTGCCGGCCAAACGTAGTCGGCATATTGGGGATAACAAATCTCGCCGGCGAATTCAAAATTCAAATTTTTGGCAAGTACAATTTCATTGATTGACTTGTACTTGGGCACTATAACGGCCAAATTTGGCCACCATCCTATAAATACACTATTTCTCTCTACAAAACAACATACAAATAGTTCCATATACTCTCCAAAGCTCATATCATCATACACTCCATCTAACGCACCCAATAGCTCTCTACAAACAACAATGGCATCATTTGATTCAAATGAAGATTTGGCAATCACCAAAGCATGGTACGCGGAAAATTGACTTAGACAGCAATCCTCCGAAAGGGAGGATTCCACAACCTTTTGGGCTAGGGTACACAACAAATTTTGCGGCGATTTTGGGAATCCTAATGAAAGAAGTATTCAACAAGTCCACGCTAGGCACCTAGGAATCGAAAATGCGATACTTGCTTTTTTAGCGCTCCAACCTCGTATTTTTAACACTCGCCCCTTCACCTTGTCCATTGCACAATTTGTAAGTAATTTTGTGGCTATTTTTTACGCAACCCATGTTGTTTTATCTTCCAATGAAACACCACTAACAAATGTAAATTTGTTTTTGTGTTTTTGTAGTATGAAGTCGTGAAAGCGCGCTACTTGGAGGAAAAAGGGGAAGCATTCGCGTTCGATGCAAGCTATCACTTCTTGGCACAAAGAATCCCAGAGGATAACCCGGAGTACTTGGATGTCGTGTCGTTTTCGGGGGAGGAAGATTGATGGCTTTAGAAGTTTTTGTATAGGTTTTGTGGCTAGACCTCTATGTAAACCCTCACGAGACTATAACTCGTCCCCTAGGGTCGCCTAGGGGTTCAAAGGCTTGATGCACATGCTAAGTGCATTCATTTTTATGTTTCAATCAGTGTAGTAACCAAAATTGCATGAATGAAGTGAATTACATCTTCCCATATTATGTTTTCTGTTTGGTATAAGTACAGGTCGGCATGGTTATAAATCCTTAACATGCCGGCTACTGGAAAGTCGGTAGTGTAATAAATTATGTGCATGCCGACTATATTATAGCCGGCATGTTAGTGAATATTTACATGTCGACCGTTAGATTGCTGGCCAAAGGTAGTCGGCTTATTATTCATTCAAAAACCTACCAGCCAAAACATGGTCGGCGTTTTCTTCATCCAAGGTCCATGCCGGATAAAAGTGGTCGGCATTTTATTCAAACGTATACCATGCCGGTTAAATATAGCCGACGCCTTCTTCAAACGTCGACCTTGCCGACTTATAACATTTTCGAAAACCCATTTTTTTGATCGAAATCGAACTCATAAGACGGATTAAAGGTTTAACATACTGAATTAATAATTTCAAAATTTTAATCTAAACTCAATTAATTAACCTAATCAGAATTTTTAGTGTTAATTAAACAAGGGCATATTAGCCATTTAGAAAATACAAAGTTAAGGGATGGCTTGGTTTTACTTCATAATGACCAAATTTTGTCTTATTGGGTATACCCCAATCTTGCCAGGTTTAATTATTCACTTTCAATGTTTTTTTTAATAATAAATAACAATGAACAATAGAATGATTAATCGACAATTGGCAAGTGAGAGCAGTTCCATCCCAGGGAAAATACAAATTTTTTCGTGGCAACATTTTGATTGGAAATAAAAAGAAACCTAAACATATCCATAAGAAATACTTCACAAAAATATAACTAGACATCGGAAGTGTAAGAGTTCACCAAGGTTATAGAGGGTTCTACCTATTTACCACCCATATTTTTCCTATTTGCCACCTACCTTAGAATTTCTAAAATATTTTTACTTTCAATTTTATTTTTTCTTATTTACCACCTATAAAAAGTCAAATGTAAATTGACTATAACTTTAGCCACTCTTAAAAGTCAAATGTAAATTGACTATAACTTTAGTCACTCTTATTCTCTTTCTTCACAAATTTCCATTTTCATCAGAGATGCATTAATAAACTTTGTGTGACCATTACTATTATCCAAAATCTCAAGGTTGCTAATAAGGGGGACCGGTTTGCTTGGGGGTGTACCAAAATACAAATAAGACAAAACAACATTTGCCTTGGGGTTGGTACACCCCCAAGCAAATTGGTACTCCCATTAGCAGTCCTGCAAAATCTTACGATTTTTTCAAGGGTTATTTAACGTTTGGTACCCAGCAAATGTCCAACACCTAGCTTTGGTACCCAATATTTGAAATATTAAGGGTTGGTACCTTGACCAGTCAGAGACTGTCAAGACAAACAGTTGACTTAACCTGCTGTTACTTAAATAATTAAAATTATAAATAAAATTAATTACTTAATAGTTTGTTAACACCGTTAGCACGTGATTTAAAGAAAAACGTGTGCTTGATTTTACGGTTACAAATACACTAATCAAACGGTTGCAATTTGACCTTGAATCGGGGTGTTCTGCTCACTCAGAACTTTTGCCAAACACCTATTGTGCTTCTGCTGGTGATGAAAATGTGAGATTGTGGATATACAGACAGTATTGTTCCCATTTTGTATCTACAATCACCTGCAAATTTGAGTTCTAATAAGAACCCAAGTTTAATAATCATACCATGACTCTAAAACACCCAACAATCATAACCATTCAATCAAAATCTTAAATATTCATACCAATTTCATCAGGTTTATGACTATCCTCATCATCCTTATCAAAATTTTCATCTTCTCAGATTCATGTTTATGCAATTACTGATTTTGATAATTAAAACAACTGTTTTCATGGAGTTTGTAATGCACTTGGAGATTGTATAAATACAGACCTGAAAGCATCAATACCTGTGGAAAACAAAAAATTTGGTTAATAAGCTTTAATTAGTTTACCATTAGATAGATATCCAACCAAAACCATTTCCAAAAACCCACTCCTCATTCACCTTCTAATTCTCTCCATTGATCACCAAAAATTGATGGGAGCAACAAGAATTTCAGTCCCACCTTTCATCGGTTTCTTGACTTGAACAAATTCCTATTCAGCCCACATTTACGGCAACAACGATAATTCCATTCCCTTTCAATTCTTTACACACATTAGAATCGCGTTCTAACACAAACTACAATACGCCCAAATTTTGATTCACCTCAATCATCTAAATCAGTCCATCAATTCACTAAAATCACCCTAATTAAAAATATATCAAAATTAACCCAATTTTAACTTTCAAAATTGAAAAATTCTAACATATATTGTTAAAATTAAAGAAGAATATGAAAATAAAATGATTCTAGTATGCCTTTTTAGTCATCGATGTGATGTGATTGTGATCGAAATTTTTTCTTTCTCTTAACTGAAAATAGTGGTACTGATGGTTATACTTCTTGTTGCTTGTTAAAGAATAAGAAGAGAAGGGGAAAAGAAGAAGAAAAATAATACAATACGAAGAAAGAAAGTGGTGGTGTTTGGTAGTTTAAACTGGTGGTGATTCTGCTCGAGGCTATGGGGAAGAAGGTGGAGGAAATACACGGCAGCAGATCGAGAAGGTGGTGGTGGTGTATAGTTAATAGTGAAATCTCATCTTGGCCGCTAATATAAATATAAAATATGGAGATTAAGACATGTGTTATGTCTCTAACCAGACGTTAAGACAATTCAAGTCATTGTTAGCATTCATATGGTAAATAGGTAATAACATGAGCGTCGTAACGGAATCTATAACAAAGTGAGGTCCACGGTTTGACTTAACTGTCTTGGACGGGTCAAGGTACCAACCCTTAATATTTCAAATGTTGGGTACCAAAGATAGGTGTTGGACATTTGTTGGGTACCAAACGTTAAATAACCCTTTTTTCAATCTTTTATCATTAAACTAGTCGAGAATAAACGAATCGGCCGTTATCATGAAAATTTTTGCTACTGAAAATATAGGGCTAAAATCAGATAAAATTCGATCATCCAACAAGATGATGTTCATTCTACTAAAAATATATTTGCTGAATAAGGGAACCAACGTTAGTTAGTTAATTGGTGATTTTTTTAATTTTAAAAATCTGTTAAAATGGTAGTATTGGTGGTGAAGATCCATCATCAAGATAATACATCGCCCTAAAAATATCAGAGAAACGATAAAACACTAAGGCGTCGCTGCTCCGATCTCCTCTCATGAGAGTAGATCGGAGCAGATATTCCTAAATACTCTCCCTCCCTCCTTTTTCTGCACTCTGTTAGGCTTTTTATGGTTTTAGATTTAGTGATTTCTTAGATCTCAATCGTATAAGTCTTCTTCCAGTTTTTTTTCCATCTTAGCTTTAAGTTTTCTCTGTTTGAACGGTATCCTTCCTAGATTATTTCCTTTTGTTGTTTTGGGTTATATATTTTGGGGGTTTTCTCTGATTTTGTGTGGGTCTTAAAGAATGGTGATGCAATTAAAGAGACGGATTTCAATTTCCTCTAAAAGAACTCTGGTACAATCATCAACTACAAAATCAAGATCTCCGGCGACATCCAAGACCTCAGCAACAATGGAAACAGTAGCAGCAAGCACTAAGACACCGAAACCAGACACCCATACACCAAGAAAAACAACAACAATCAAGACTCCGATGCAGATGCAGATTCAGACCTATTTATGCCTTTTCAATTCGATTCCAACTGATCCAGCAAACCCATGGTACTATATTTTAGTTAGCTTAGTTAGTCACTTTTGGATTAAAAACCCTGAGAAATGGCTGGGGCATTTGATGATCCCTACACTTGTGCATTTTGCAATTAGGTGTAGTTTGTTTTTGTTTCCAACAAAACATGTTTGGCCATTTAACCCGTTACTTTGTTCTTGGTTTCCTAGGATAGTAGAATTGATAGTAAAGGTTGAATCCTATGATCAATATTTGTGGATCAATTCATGTAACAATGTTGTAATCTTGATCTTTCTGGTTTCTTTAGCTAATATAAACTGTAACAACTCTTGTAATGCTTCCGATCTTGACTCTGCACTGATAATCAATGCATGAGGCTTGCCTCTTTTATAAAAAAAAGAAAGATCCATCATCAATTATCAATTGATTATTTATTTATGCCACAACAAATGAATGACCCACAGTACTGTTTTAGTGCAAACAAATTGACAACGACGACAATTGCACAGGAGGTCTACCACTGAGTTTTTCGATCCTGGCTAAATTTGGGCCTACTGTGATTAATTTGGGCCTTCATTACAGGACAAAAAAAAAGTTATTAAGAGATGAAACTATCAATTTACCCTCCATAAAATATTAATACTACTTATTTGTCCCCTTCAAATCCTAATCATAAAATTAAAAATTAAAATCAAAATCATAAAACTAAAATCATAAAATTAAAAACTAAAATCAAAATCAAAAACCTAAAATCATAAGATTAGAAACTAAAATCAAAATCAAAATCAAATTTATTTCTATCTCCACTTCAACTGATTCTTCTTCTCAACCAATCCTCTAAACTAGGTTTTAGTAACATGCAATCGCTCAAAAATTGAAAATTTTGAAATCAAACTTTTCCGGGTTTACAAGAATCGGTTAACGTTAATGTACATGTGATCCGATTGCAAATAGAAACGGTTTATGTTCATGCCCACAAATATCGATTGTCCTAGATATGTTTTGTGGTTCAATTTGAACCAGAATCAGTCAATGTTAATGTCCACATAGCCTGATTGTGTACCATTTGAATTCATAACTGCTTAGACCATAATCGGATTACATTAGCACTTATAAATAACGATTGTTGATGTATAATGCTAGAATCAGATTTTATATGTTTGTCGAGTAAACCGATTGTTGTAAGAAAAAATGCCCAATTTTTCTGTATCTTTTTTTTTGTTAGAATCAGATTACATGAGCACTTTTATAAACCGATTGTTGTTGTGCAATGTCAATAATCGGTTTTGTGTATCGTGTAAACCGATTCTGGTTATACCCAAGTTGAAAATGAGTTGTATTAGTATGATTTTACACAATTTCAAAATGAGTATGAATTTATACGCGAACTGAAATCGAGTATGAAATCATACTCATTTTCAGATAGAGTATGATTTAAATTATGTTTGATTTTTTTTCTTTCCAATAATCGGTTTTTTGTGTACATGTGTAAAAACCGATTAAGGTTTTTTGAATTGAAAAATCAACCCCGAGAATCGGTTTATGAGAGCAATGAACATATACCCATTCTCGGGGTTTGATTTTTTTCCAAAAACAAGATTTTTTTTTTTTCTTCGTGTTTTGATGATGAATCAAGATTAGTTGATTTCTAGTTTAATTTCAATAAACATCAATTAATCACCCGATTAACACTAATTAATCAGGGGTAAATTAGCCATTATGTAAAATAGTTGGATAAGGGGTTACCCTTTTTACCTTTTTAATGACCTTTTTTTGTCCTGTAGTGGAGGCCCAAATTAATCACAGTAGGCCCCAATTTAGCCAGGTTTTCGATATATGAATGTTTCCCATCAATATCTTCGTTGTTACACAGTTTATATGAGCTGAATCATGCCGAACAACTTCACGATCATCTTACGATGAAAATTATCCGAGTTACCCAGTTCTATTACGAACTCAATTAAATGAGTTATCTCCTTCCCACTAAAAAAATCATTAAAAAAAAATATAGTGAAGTGAAATCGGTGGGTGGAGATGGGGAGAAGGTGATGAAGAAGAATAGTTGTTATAGGGCTAGTTTCTTTCGATTTAGTATTTGGATGGTTTTAATTTAGGTGTAAATAAAAAAGTCAAAGAGTATTATTTAGCCATTTAGGATATTCTAAAATATATAAGCGGTAAATAGGATAAATGAGGGTGGTAATTAAGGTGGTGAGTGGCAAATAGGAAAAATGTAGGTGGCAAATACGTAGAACCTTATAGAGTTGTCAATAATTCTACGAAAATAGATCAACTCACAGCAGAATCATTTATCCAGGTTAGTGACTGGCCACCTTCTCGATAATAATATCATTTTACTTTCGATTTGATCTAAGTTGTGCATCCAAAGTTAAATGAACAATGACATTTAGTTACCCTATTTCCATAATCTCTACTTACTTCGAAAGACAGATGGAACCATTGACATGAGTTTTTTTTATCTCCACAAAGACAGAAAATGGACCGCTGATGGAAGTGCAATCCAAAAGTTATTGATTATGAAGCAAAAATAATTTATTCTCCCACGAAAGTAATCAGGGGGAAACATGACTGACTTATTTACTAAGTCATTTCCTATATTCACTTTCGGAAAGTATATGCCTAAAGGAACTGTCTGGAAACTCCTCTGAATGGAATCAGCGGGAGATTCCGACATCAGGAGGAGGATCCAAGGTTATGATGTCGACATATTTGACTCCGAAATGTGAAGTTGTGTTGTACTCTTTTTCCCTTCGACCGAGATTAGTTTTTCGCACAATGTTTTTGTTACTCGACGAGGTTTTTAGTGAGACAACCATAACTACATCAACTAGATGTTAAATATTGAAGACTTGAAGATCGCATTGATATTGCTGCATAATATCAGAATCAAAGAAATGAATCTCGATAATTGTCAAGTGAAACCACTTCCGGAATCAACACAACGAAGCAAGGATTGCACCGCAACAGTTTTCGGCACAAGTTAACTAGTAGTACTGATACTATTATTGCGTATCAATATTGGGGTTTTATCAGTCACCTATAAAACATAGTGTAGGATCATAATATCGCAACATCAATATCCTTGCGAAATCCATGAACGACACACTGCGAAGACATCGCAGGTTGGTAATAAGAGTGACACAACGGATGACGATAGCCTGAATACGAGAAAGATGTGAAGACTTAGCGAGATTTTATATTTGTACACTTGCGCAAATTCGCAAGTTAGATCCGAAAATAAAGGACAGCTTAGCTGTCATCCACTATGTAATTTCCTATATAAAGAACCGAATAGGCTTAAGTGAGTAGAGATCTTTTTAGAGTGGAGAGAAAGTTTTGAGGAGAGAGAAAGTTTAGAGTAGCATTTATATTCTTGATTCTTTCCCCTCTTGTATAATTTCTAACTTAATTAAATAAAAGATTGATTGTTGATTTTAAAGATATATTGAATACCATGAATTCTTGTGAGGGATGTATTGTAGGATTTCCTGCAACTACACTTTGGCGCTAGAAACAGGGAACAAGAAATCAGATTGGTATTGTGATTTGAAAGAATTTGGAGTAATAGGAAAGGAATTTCGTATAATTTTCAACAACTCACTAAGATTGGAAAATGGCTAGAAGAAGACGTGCATCAAAACAACCAACAACTGTTAGGAGGAGTAGGAGACTTGTTGGAGAAAGGAGAGATGAAATGGGGGAACGTTCGAGAATGAACACAAGGAACAATGGAGAAAATCAAATTCAACCACCAATTCAACGTACACCAATACCGAATAGAACTGTGGATTATGACAGAGTGAGCGTGCATACTTGGCGATCGGATTCTGTAGATGAAAGGGGAGAAGAGCAGCAGTTAGGAAACAATGGACGAGAGGAGAGAGACCAAGAAGTAATTGGAGAAATAATTTATGGAAATGAAGAGATCGAAGCATTAGAGACATTAAGACAAACAATACATGAAGAAAGGCGATTAGAAGCAGAAGAACGTGCAAATTTGACAAGGCAAAATCATGAGCTAAGGATGGAAAATATGAGATTACAAAATAGAAGGTCAAGAAGCACTACAAGGTCAAGCTCAAGGTCAACCAGGCGAGAATTAAGGCGAAATTCACCTGTAGAAAATGCTAATGGAGATACTCGAGGGGAAATACAAAATCCAGACGAAGAATATTGCGAAAGAAGAGAAATGATTGAAGATCGCTATTTCCCACATGGTGAAATTCTCCAAAATGGACAAAATGATAGAAATCAGGGGAATGAACAACCCCAAGAGCAAAATAATCAGGATGGTGAAAAAAATCAAGAAGAAGGGAGAAGAATATTACAAGGGAGAGAAATTCAAAGGAATCAGCGAACAATTGAACGAGAAATAGAAAGACATTATGCTGAACAAGCACATCTATCTTGCGAAAGAGAGAGGTTGAGAGCAGAAATGGAGGAAGAGAACTCCTAGAGGCAGTTCGCCAGAACAATCATGATAATCGAGAAAGAAGACGTTTACAAAATCACAATAATGGTAATATCAATGAAGAATATGACAGAATACAAAGGAGGATTGAAAGGCGACAAGGAGAATTGAGGAGGAATGAAGAAAATCGCGGAGAAGAAAATGAGAGGCGTAATCATGTGCGAACTCATGAAAGAAGTGAAAGAGAAGATCGCATGGAAAGACGAGAAGAAAATAATGAACCAGAAAATCAAAACAGAGAGGAACGCAGAAGACGGGAAACAACGTTAAAAAGACCAATGAATCCAAATTCTGATGTAAATGAACAAATTTTGAGAGAGTTAGCGGAAATGAGAGGAATGCTAAACAACAGAAAAGAAGGAGGCAGGAGACAATTGGATGAGGCCATAGAAGAAGCTGCAAAGACTCCATTTACACGAGAAGTACAATTAGGAGGAATACCACCAAAGTGCAATCTACCAGCACTAACCAGCATTTTCGACGGAACAAATTGTGTCGTTCAACACATCAAAGCTTATGTGAGATGTATGTTACAATGGGAAAATCATGATGCTGTGTTGTGCAAATATTTTGCATCAAGTTTGACAGGAGAAGCTTTAAAGTGGTTTGAAAGTTTACCCAAGAATACCATAACATCCTTCAACCATTTGCAGAGTACATTCTTAGGAGTGTATATAAGTAACAATTCATCGCGTCCTGGCATTGAAGATGTATTTGGGTTAAAACAAAGGATTGGCGAAAGTTTGAAGCATCTAACAACGAGGTGGAAGACAATGTGTTCGCAACCAACCTGCTATACGTTCAAATTTTCAGAATCAAGAATACAATCACAATGACTGAGCTGCGAGAATTCCAGGAAGAATATATTGCTCTAGAGGAAAAACAAAATGAGATGGAATCATACCCAATTGCGAACACAAGTTCAAAAGCAGCGAATGCAAGCTTGTTACCTAAGTTTATAAATACAGTGGCGAGCACCTCACAGGGGCAATAAGAGAAGATAATGGGTGATAATCAGCAGAAACTAGTAGCTATGGGGAGTCATGATCAAGAAGAATTCGAGAGAGAAAGAAATTTTTATAACCATGGTGGGAATAACAAAATCCAAAGACTTGATCAGCCACAGGAAACTTATGGAGGCCATAGGCAAAATTACAATAGAGGATAGCGAAATCACATGATAGTGTGGGAAGAAATCAAAATTCCACCTTTGAATGCTAGTGTGGAGAAGATATGGGAAGTTATAATCCTGATGGAAAACATACCCGCACCATGGAACATGGGAAGTGAACCACCTCCAAGCTTCAGAAGTAATGAATTTTGGTCTTATCACCGTTTCCATGGACATACAACGAACGAATGCAGAAATATAAAGAGAATCATTCTCAGGATGATAGATCAGGGAAAATTAAGTCACTTTCTAGTAGGGCAAACTCAACCTCAAGCATTACCACCTCTACCAGATATTCGGAGGACAAATACAGCAAAGGAAAGAGAAACATTTGTGATAGAAGTTGGAACAAAGGCAAAGAATCTGTTTTGTAACTCTATTGTACATTCATACAAAACGATTGAAGACTTTCACGACAACGTTCTCAGCAAGGTTTTCGCAAGAGACGCAGAAGATAGAGAAATAATGATCATTGCGAAGACATCGCCACTGAAAGAATGGCAAAAACAGATTATTTCTTTTACCACAGAAGAATTACCTGAGGATGGAGAAATGCACGACAATCCGCTAGTGGTAAGATTGGAGATTAACCCAAAACCTAGCGATGATGAAGATGATGAAACTGAGAATTCATGGGCAATCAAATAATTTTAATTGATACTGGAAGTTCCGTGAATATCCTTTTTTATCATACTTATAAAACTATGGGAGGGAAAGATGAAGATCTAATACCTTTAACTTACAAAATCTATGGTTTCAACGGTACTGCCAATAAACCTAAAGGAGAAGCTCATATGCGAATTCCGCTGAAAGGATTGTCAACTGAAATCTTGTTCTGTATAGTCGATGTAGAATCGCATTATAATGCATTGATTGGGCGACCTTGGTTACATGAGATTTTAGGTGTAGCATCGACTTTCCACCAATGTATCAAGTTTCCTCATCAGTGGTGTTGGTGTCATAAAAGGAGATTGGATTGAAGGAAAGAAATGTTATGAAGTTGATGTGGAATCTTGCGAAGAAGAAGAATTGGAAACAAAACATAAAAGAAGAACAAAAAAGGGAAAGATTGATGGTAGATGCAATAGAAAAGAGAGAAGAAAATACGTTGCGAAACTGATGCTTGTTGGAAGTAAGAAATGACGATGATTTCGCAAAAGGGAAAGAAGTAGCAGAAAACTTGAATAATGCAGAGGAAGAAAGTAACATAAGTAAGAGACGTAAGGAGTGAATGATTGATTTTAAGATTGCGACAAATGTATGATTTAAAAAAAAAAAAAAAATTAGTAGCAAAGATGCGATTGCGAAATTACCAAAAGAACTGACATGCTGAAGATGCAAAGACTATGATAATCAAAGAAAGAATACGCGAGAAGTTCGCAAAGATAATGATAAGAGATAATCAAAAATCAATGACAAAGAAAGGGGCGAACCTGCTATGGCGTACACCCTAGTTCGCGAAATCAAAATTTCGCAAGAGGCAAATGTAAGACCTAAAGTACGTCATAAAAGGGGGTTTTCTTTGACATGGCTCGGGGGAAAGGTTACACCGCCCATGGAACCCGAGTCATGGAGATTTGGGGTCAATAAAGCCCATCCGGAGAGGTACCTCGGATTTTCAACCTAAGCTTATGATTTAGGTTGGACGACTGAGGGTCTCTTCTAAGAAGTCAGCATATGATCAAGGCGCCGAGGTACACGGTTGAGCCAAGAGTGCCTGGGGCATTTGAAGTGTCTCGGCCATTCTTGGCAAGTCTTGGCATATGCTGCACTCGGCCCGAAGAAAACTCCACTTAGGGTGCAGTCTCGTAACCATAAGACCTATAGGCAAAAGGGATAAGAGGCTGCGAAAATAACTGGTTGTTGTTAAGACCGGATGGGAGGAGCCAACCTTGTATGGTAGAGGTACGTTTCCTTGAAGGGGCAACCAGGGGGAAGATAAGGCGGCACCCTCCATTAGGGGAGTTGATAAGTGTCTTAAGACGCAAATGTCATGAGGCTTTATTTTCGCAAGAAAATTTAGGCTTGTCATATTTGTGCGACAATCCTGAAGAGGCAATAATACAAAAGACAAAGATAAGACGAGATCAATGGGTCAGTACATGAAAATGTAAGGACGTCCTGCTATTTCGTCGCAAGACGGCAATGTCATGGGGCTTTATGTTCGCAAGAATTTTTAGGCCTGTTATATTGTTGCAACAAAAATATCCTGCAGAGGCAACAATACTAAAGAAATGGTAAGACAAGATCAATGGGTTTTTGCATGCAAGTGCAAAGACGTCCTGCGATTTTGTCGCAATGACAAGAGGTGGCACAGTAAGACCTTTAATTAGGAAGGCAAAATAAGACCACATAAGAGGAAAAGAGAAAAATTAAAATCTTGGAAGAAACAAAGAAATACTTTCTTGCGAAAACAGTTGCGAAACTGAGGCAGGTTGCCATTCAAAATAACTTGCTTAACCTTTCATTTGAATACAAATAACAGAGGCAAGTATGGGAATGTATAGAATAAGAACATGTTATTTGTCTTCATATGATAGATTTACGCACTCATGACATGAAAAAGATTGATAATATATTGATTGACTGTATTGCAAAAAAGAATTGCTATCTTTTAACATGTGCAGAAAGGAACAACAAAGGCAGAGCTTGTATTTGAAGATTCGAGAAATTCGCGGCGAAAGATTACAAAAATAGAAGATTAAAAGAACGAATGTACAAATATTACAAAAAGAGAAAGAAGAAAACAAAACTATTTCTTGTTTGATTCTTCTCCTTCATCTTCTTCTTCAGATCCTTCTATTTCTTCATCTCCATCAGATTTCTCTTCTTCGCTAACATCGCTGTCAGAGATATCCAGAGAAGGTGCATTCTGGGGGATTTCTTCTAGAAGACAAGGATATGTGGAATGAGGGATACCGTTGTCGTCGCAGACCATCTCAATAGTTTGATTGCGAAAGAGAATAGCATCATTCTTAAAATTCGCAACAGTAATCTGTAGTTGCCTCTTCAATCTAGAATATTTATCATCCCGAGAAGAAAATTTCTTTGAGCTGCTCCTTCTCGACTCAAGTTCTTTAATTCTTTTCGAAATCTCATTGCTCACCACGTGAACATGAGACAATGAATCAAGAACTTAACAACAATTTCATGAAAGACAAACATTAGATAAAGAAGAACAATTAACAACCTTCTCTCGTAGTAAATCATATCTCTAACCAAGGCAAGATGCTCACTTGAAGACTAATGTTAACACCTAAATTATTTCTCGCATCATCTAGAACTTTCGCATTCAAGCGAATTCATCGTCATTATTTATGAGAAGAAGGGAGCTTAATTTGATTTTATCTTTCGCTAAGTATAGCATTTTTTGCGGATAGATTCATCTCGTTCAATTTGAACCTCAAGAAGAGCCTTTTGGAACTTCGCTAATGCTTGAGCACCTTGACTAGCAATGCGATCTTTATCATCTATGAGATCACTGATTTTCTTTCTTAAAATATTAATTTTCTCTTTAGAACTAAGATATAGACGCTTGAATTGGTTGGCTAAGCCTAAACTAGATCTATGATCAATTTCTAAGAGGCAAAATTTGGATTGAAGTTCATTTAGAGGAAGAGATTTAATCTTGTCATTTGAAAAACTATTCAAAGAATTATTGAGGTGATCAAGAAGGACATTGTTATCCATAGGGTTAGGGAATGAGTGAAGAATAATGGCTTCATCAGAAAGGTTATAGACGTCTTCGAAAATGATAAATCAGATAAGGGAAGATAATAAGAGAACAAAACAAAGGAAAAGAGAAGGGTCTCATACCATAAAGTTGCTGGTTGGCGCTTTGAAGACTGGATATTTTATTCTTCCGAGTGGAAGAATCAGTTTCTAATTGCTTAGTCTTCTCACGAAGAGTAGCAGCTTCAGCTTCCAATTCTTCATTTCTCTTGCGAAGTTGAAGGTTCTTGTTTGCGAGAATGTCGCGCCTCTTCTCAAGATCTGAGGCAACAACGAAGGAAGCTCTCCCGGTCTGTGAAGGACAATGAAGAAATTAACAGGATATAATTTAAAATCATAACTATGAAGAAATAAGGGAATAAAGACATACCAAGGCACCAAGCGAGTTTAGAAAGCTGGGAGTCACTGATCTGGAGACTCCATGAAGAGAATCATCACTTTCTAGTAAAGGAGCATCGCAGATACTCGCGAGGGCTTTGCACGTACTAGAGAGACGATCATCTCCAATCCCTTGCATGGATTCAGAAAAGATGCTGGACAGTTGTGCCATAGAAGAGTCAGTTGGAAAATTCTCCTTTGCGAGAGAAGTATCAACATCATCATTATTTTCATCATCAGATTTTTCGCTAGATTGAGAATTTGAAGGAGAGGGAGGGTGCATCTTTCGTTTCTTTGAAGGTGGGGCAGTGGACTTCCCCTTGCAAAGAGGACCTTTACCCTTGCCTTTGGCCTTCGCAGCCTCAGAAATTTCTTCTTCTCCAGCAACTTCAACACCAACCTTCGCACACGAATGAAGATAAGAAACAGAGGCAACAATATTGTTAAAAATAGCAAAAGAAAGTATTTCTTACTTCATCCGTGATCGAACGGAGTGCCGCTAGGGTACTTGCCTTGGCATTCCTTTTGTAGCTTTTTCTTAGCTTGATAATCTGAAAATTTCGCAAGATTAACAGGTATAAAAAGAAGTGAAAATTACAGACTAAGCGAAATTTAAGAAAAATACCTCTTTTGCTTTCTCGGGCCAGTTAAATACCCAAGGTTGATAATTGGCGAGATTCGCAGGAAGCACATTTGAACCTGAAATATAAGGTCCTTTCAAAGCTAGCGGAAAAATGCACCACTTATCGTCCTTAGAGTGGCGAGGAATATTGTTCTTGCCAGAATGCCAATCGATGTCTTGCATAAGCACTTTATCGCTGACAACATTTTCTTTCTTTTTCAAGCGCGCACCCCAGCGAGTTTTATCATTCTTCATATTTATTACTTCGTAATTCTCGAAGAAGCTTTCTACTGTGTATTGTTCAGCGAATATTTCTAAATTCGCGAATTCTGGATCCCTGACTTCATTTGGGTAAAGAGATCCTCTACCAGCACCACGGTTGGCGAACTCAAGTATCAAACGAATACAATCCCCACTCAACTGGTAGACGGCTCGCGAGAATTTCTCATGAGCGAGAATTTCGTAAAATAAAGGAAGATTAGGGTCATAGAGAGGAATGTGAAGGCCAGCGAGAATCTGACCTAGCGAAATTATGATTTCCTAATCATCACAATGATGATCAGCAAAAAGTTTGGCAGAAAGAATGGATTTAGATTCTTGATTGGGAATAGTAGATAATGTGAAACCCTTTTCTTCGAAATCTTTTTGAACTTTCTCCAGAGAAGTTTCATATTTACGACCAGCTGGAGCCATTTTCAGTATGAGAATGAATAAAGAATTGAAGATCAAAAGAAGTAGAAAGAAGAGGATTTACAGCAGCAGAAGCGGAAGTTACGGAGAAGCGATGAAGGAAAGTTGCAGAAAATTTAAGAAAGAAAGTAAAAGAAAAAAGGAAGAAGAGAAGGGTGAGAAGAATATATATATAAAGAGAGGAGTTCTCGAGAAGATAAACACATTTAATGCGAAGAGTAGACGTGAGCGGTTGAGAAATAACGGTTGAAAAAGACGTGTCAAGAACTGGATGGAAGAAGATATACGTGTAATAAATTCTGTGTAAAAGTACAGAATCATGTCAATATGGAAGAATATGGAAAAAATGAACAGCTGCGGCATTATGAAAAGCACTAATTCTCATGACATTCTCTCCTTCGCAGAGAAGACATGAGAAGAGGCAAGATGTAGGATCATAATATCGCAACATCAATATCCTTGCGAAATCCATGAATGACACACTGCGAAGACATCGCAGGTTGGTAATAAGAGTGACGCAACAGATGACGATAGCCTGAACACGAGAATGATGTGAAGACTTAGCGAGATTTAGGAGCATTGCGAGATTTTATATTTGTACACTTGCGCAAATTCGCAAGTTAGATCCGAAAATAAAGGACAGCTTAGCTGTCATCCACTATGTAATGTCCTATATAAAGAGCCGAATAGGCTTAAGTGAGGAGAGATCTTTTTAGAGTGGAGAGAAAGTTTTGAGTAGCATTTATATTCTTGATTTCTTTCCCCTCTTGTATAATTTCTAACTCAATTAAATAAAAGATTGATTGTTGATTTTAAAGATGTATTGAATACCATGAATTCTTGTGAGGGATGTATTGTAGGATTTCCTGCAACTACACATAGAAAGAATGTTGTGTATGGGTATTCGGCAAAGGAATATTTATGGATGTATCGCATTGTACTCTTTCCCCTTCGTTTTTTCCTTGTCAAGGTTTTAACGAGACAACATAAGCGAGTCCAATTCTCCAATACAATTTAAAGTTTTCGTGATGTTGTACCTTTCTTCCTTAGTTCAGGTTTTCTCCCTCTGGAATTTCCTGGCGAGGTTTTAATGAGGCAATTGACTTAACTACAATGGTCATCGAGGAAAAAAACGAGATCTGAAGAATTATATCTAAAGCACTACTACTAGACCGCACAAGGGGGAGTATTGTAGAGACTTTGGCCCAAGTGTGCGACTCATCTATATGTAACCAGGGTTTACACCCTAGCATATAAATAGAGGTTTATTTCTATTCATTAGATTTTTTTTTCTCTCTATATTTCTCATTCAACAACTTTTGATTTTTTTACGGATTACTTAATACCCAACAACACTCCGAACGGAAGCCAGGGGTTATTATCTGGTCCAATTTCGGATCCACTAATTTAGGAACCTGGCTCAAAATCGTTAAGGAAACGGACCCGACTTCGTAATAGAGTCAGATTCCGGGTCTAGTGGTTCCCGAATGGGAATGGACCCCAATCCATTGACAACCCTACAGTCAACCCTATGCTTTGGACGACCATGACTAAAAGGACTATTGTCCCGATTCCCATGGTTCAATGGTGCAGTGTTGTACCTTCTGTCAACGGAATAATTGAGAGAACGAGAGGTTACCAATGGAATTATTCTCGGTAAACAGTGAACCATTAGTGCATGACTTGCAAAATAGTTCTGCTCGCATAACATGACAAGTGCATCGATTCACTTTCTGAATGCACATGTATGTTATTCATTTACCAAACGCATAAACCATACCTAGACAGTACTACTCATTTACCAAATGCATAAACCATATCTAGACGCACGGTATTATTTATTTCTTTCGGTGAAACCTATCTACTTGTCCGATCCATTTTCTTAAGTTATCATCGCCTGGTTTGTTGCATTTAAATATTCACTTTCAATGATTTTTTATTTTTGTCCATAACAATGAACAATAGAATGATTCATCAACAATTGGCAAGTAAGAGCAGTTCCATCCAAGGGAAAATATAAATTTTTTCGTGGCAGCATTTTGATCGGAAATAAAAAGAAGAGTAATTTATTCTCATGATCCTAGAAATTATGGGTTTTACTTACTTGACCCAGGGTTATTTAATAAAATTTATAAATTATTCTAGTGACCATGAAATATTATTAAGAAAATAACCGGTCTGCATATTGACTGCACACTATAAAATATGAAGAAAATTTAAAAGAATTATCTACAAAAATCGATGTGCATATTGCCTGCACACAATAAAATATGAAGAAAATTATAAAAATTATGTACAGAAATCGGTGTGTATATTTCCTACATGCACGTACACTATAAAAAATGAAGAAAATTTCAAAAAAAAAATATTAACGAATAAAAAATTATGTAAAATGAAAATTTGATAGTTATATTTACGCTCGTTGGGTAGGTCTTTCAAAAAGCTTTCCAAATATATAAAATTTGTCGAATTCTTACGTATGATTCATGAGACATGTTATGTTCAAATTGGCATGACGATTATACCCTTAATAAAGGATATAATTTATTTTATAACATCATCAAACATCTTTATCCAAATGGCCCTCCTTAAAAAAGGGCCATTTCAACAAATGGGTTAATTTTTCTTAAAAATGAATTTTAAGTCAAAGCCATTTGAGTAAGCGAGAGTGAAGGGATGGCCAAACACTTGATTCCCACTAAAAAGAAACCTAAACATATCCATAAGAAATACTTCACAAAAATATAACTACAAACACGATTCCCACTAAAAAGAAACCTAAACATATCCATAGGAAATACTTTACAAAAATATAACTACACATCGGTAGTGTAAGAGTTTAACATTTCACCAGGTTATAGAGTTGTCAATAATTCTACGGAAACATCAACTCACAGATTTATCCAGGTTAGTGACTGGCCACATTCTGATAATATCCCATTTTACTCTGGTTTGAACTAAGTTGTGCATCCAAAGTTAAAATGAACAATGACATTTCGTTATTCTGTTTCCATAATCTCTACTCACTTCGAAACACAAATGGTTTTGAAGACCATGTTAATCGGTTTTTGTCATAATCCATCTCGACGTTCATGGATTCTTATTGATATTATACACTAAACTGGAAGGTAAGTTGATTTCCTGGACAACATTACTTGATAACAACGAATACCATCTCTAAATATACTTCAGTGACCATGGCCAACTGCTTCTGGAACCACTGGAACAGATTTTGCCTGAAAACCAAAAAAGAAATTAGTGAAACCATTACTCTGACAAATACCAACCAATTTATCAGTAATTGGAGCGTTCTGGTCTAAATGTTAAACCTAGTAAAATGAATGATAAACCACTCACAAGATCCCGGAACTTCAGAATGTAAAACATCTCCGAGTATCGCCGGGTCTCACGCCTTTCAAGTTTTGAGACATACTTCCAAAAACCAAAAACGCCTTTCTAAATAGATCTTCCATGTATTCCTACAAAGTCAAATTTGAGTAAATATCAAGGTGATGCAAATCATACAGCATTCTTCTTTTGCTCGACCAAGATTTAAGTTTTTATCGAGTCGATCAGGTCTAGGATGACGTTACCTGTAATAAAATCCACTGAAGCCCCGCAGAGGAGATCTAATCCCAGTGGCTAGGTTCATTCTTGCAGCACTCAAAGAAAATCTGCCATGAGTTCACCCTCCTGATTAGGGTGATATGGACCAGCAGCAAATGTTGGAAGACCACAAGTATCGCCTCCACAACTGTAAGGCCACATGCTTCGTAGAGAGCAGGCTACATCGATAAAACAGAGATTAGTTAATAGAATATTTCAGAAGTGATAGTAGTGACAACCAGGTGTTTAGGAAGGATGTCAGAGGGCTACATACTTGCACAAATGCTCCTCGCATATCAGCAATGTAGCGGTGAAGTTCGCCACTACGTGCCTGTTCATCTGTGCTGACATCCATCTAAATTTGCCATTCAAGTTGTACTGCTTCACTAGGTCATGCATCTTCTCAATCTCAGCAATTTCTTCCCTGTCGTTGGTTTACAGCATCTGAGTCTAGTATTCTTAACATACCAGTCCTGTTATGTTTTTTACTCGATCAAGCCTCACCTTGGAAAAGATTAATGGGTTTGGACTGGTCGCTCAAAGTACCTCTGGTAACATAAATTAGAAATTAGAATAACTAGCTATATTATCATTGCAGTCCCTGTACAACAATTAAAAATACGCCGCATTTCACTCTGGAAGTCGCAGAATTAATAAACTTAAAACGCCGTTAAAAAAGAGCTTACATGTGTTTGGTCGATCTGGTCTGGATCATATAACAACGTTTCATTTGAACCTTTTGTCCTTTTCAAAGTATGGGAAGTATATGGACATATCAGCCCCAGGTGAAGCAATACTAAACTTGGGGTCAAAAACATCAATGCCATGAACCACTCTGCATAATCCCGGAAGAGTGAACGTTGTGTGGCTCTCACTCTGTCCAACCATATTTTCTGTTGAAGTTATCACACACAAAACCATATTAGAATGTGAAGAATTTTGATACCAATAAAATGCACAATTAAAAAGTTAGGAAGCAACTAAAAACTACGAACATTATACGGCAAAACATGTTCCGAGGAATACCTTCCATCGATCTCTTAATATGTACTAGTGATTCTGAAATCTGCATTGCTCGTAGCAATCCAATCAGCAGTGAACTGGCTGGAAAGTGGTATTTATCCTCAAATCTACTCCAGCCTATATCATAGTCGGGGTATTGTGCTTCTGCAAAGGCGTGTGCAATGTCCCACTTTAAAAGAAAAACTTGAGGAATTAAGATAAATGACACTCTCCAATGATGGATTAATTAAGGACTTGTAAAATAATGTCAAACCTATGTAATTCCCAATTTATAAGATAACGATTGGCACGTACAAGATTTCCATCACTGAGTTTCCAATGATGGAATCTGGAACTCCCAGCGACTCCACAGCTACTTATAGAAGTTCAGTTGACATTGCACGTCCCACTAAGGAAACCAATCCATCCAACTAAAAAAGAGAACAAGCTCCATTTCCGATCCTCTGGTCTCCTGAAATCCAGAGCACAACGTAATACATCAGACATGTACTCAAATTTAGACAAAAGAAAAACACACAACTGTGTTGTATATCGAAGAAACTAGCCGAAGAAGATAATTAAGATACAAAACCACCCATAGTGCTTCGGCCACAACTAAGACAAGCTCTGCAGCCAATAAAACCACAGTAGCTGGAAGCAAGCACCCTGACTGCAAACAAACCATAGGAAGTTGGGAACAATATCACTTCTTAGTCAATAAACAGCTGCAACCAAAAATTCTTATTCGGAAGCGAAGAAATTAAAATCTGATATTAACTCCTAAAAGCAAAGTTACAAGTTCAGTCGACGAATCAAATCCTAGTAAGGAAACCAATCCATTCAACTATGACAGAGAACAAGCTCCATTTTCGAATCCTCTGGCACAACGTAATACATCAGACATATTTTTAAATTCAAATGAGTTAAAAAACACACACCTGTGTTGTATATCGAAGAAATTAGCCAAAGAAGATAAACAAGATACAAAACCACCCATCGAGCTTCTGCCACAACGAAGACAAGCTCCGCAGCCAATCAAATCACACAAGTTCCTCGACCAAATAAATCACCGTAGCTGGAAGCAAGCACCCTGACAGCAAATAAATTATGGGAACAATCACTTGTTGGTAGAGTAAGAAACATAAGAAGAGAAAAAAAAAAAAAAAGATTGCAACCAAAAATTCTTTCTGAAGCGAAGAAATGAGAATCTGATATAAACCCCTAAAACCGAAGTTAAAAGCTCAGTCAACGTTTCACATCCATTTTAGGAAACCAATCCATCCATGACAGAGAATAAGCTCCCTCTCCAAATCCTCCGGCTCTCCTAAAATCCGAAGCATAACATAATACATCAGATTTAATTCAAATTTAGATAAATGAAAAACACACTTCCGTTGTATATCGAAGAAAATAGCAGAAGAAAATAAAAAAAGATACAAAACCGCCCATCGAGTTTCAGCCACAACTAAGACAACCTCCGCAGCCAATCAAATCAGATTCGTTCCTCGACCAAATAAATCACGGCAGCTGGAAGCAAGCACCCTGACAGCAAATAAATCATAGGAACAACCACTTGCAGGTCAAGGTCACGGTGGAAACATAAGAAGAGTTAATACACAATTGCAACCAAAAATTCTTTTCAAAGTGAAGAAATTAAAATCTGATATTAACCCCTAAAACCAAAGTTCAGTCGACGTTTCACATCCCAGTAAGGAAACCAATCCATCCAACTATCACAGAGAACAAGCTCCCTTTCCAAATACTCTGGCTCTCCTGAAATCCAGAGCACAATGTAATGCATCAGACAAATTTTGTGTTGTATATCAAAGAAAATAGCCAAAGAAGGTAAACAAGTTACAAAACCACCCATCGAGATACTCAAATCACATATGTTCCTCGACCAAATAAATCGCAGTAATCGGAAGCAAGCACTCTGACAGCAAATAAATCATAGGAACAATCACTTGTTGGACAAGTAGGAAACATAAGAAGAGA
Source organism: Papaver armeniacum (assembly GCA_023531295.1). NCBI lineage: Eukaryota > Viridiplantae > Streptophyta > Magnoliopsida > Ranunculales > Papaveraceae > Papaver > Papaver armeniacum. The sequence continues at coordinate 124,095 of JAJJWW010003628.1, forward strand.
CAAAAGACAGATTGCAACCAAAAATTCTTTTCGAAACAAAGATACTAAAATCTGACATAAACCCCTGAAAGCGAAGTTAAAAGTTCAGTCAACGTTTCACATCCCAGCAAGAAAACCAATCCATCCAACTATAACAGAGAATTCCAAATCCTTTTGGCTCTCCTGAAATCCAAAGCACAAATTCAAATTTTGATAAAATGAAAAACACACTTGTGTTGTATATCGAAAAAATAGCCAAAGAAGGAAAATAAGATACAAAACCACCTATTGGGCTTCAGCGACAACTAAGACGAGCTCCGCAGCCAATAAACTCTGATACGTTCCTTGATCAAATAAACCACAGTGGAAGCAAGCACCCTGACAGCAAATAAATAATAGGAACAATCACTTGCTAGTCAAGGAGGAAACATAAAAGGAGACAAAAGACGGATTGCGAACATAAATTCTTTCTGAAGCGAAGAAATTAAAATCTGATATAAACCCCTAAAACCGAAGTTAGAAGCTCAGTCGACGTTTCACATCCAAGTCAGGAAACCACTTTATTTAACTATGATAGAGAATAAGCTCCCTTTCCAAATCCTCTGGCTACCCTGAAGTCCAAAGCACAACATAATATGAAAAACACACCTTTGTTATTGAAGAAAATAGCCGATGAAAATAAAAAAGATACAAAACCACCCATCGAGTTTCAGCCACAACTAAGACAATCAGATACGTTCGTCAAACAAATAAATCACAATAAGAAGAGACAAAACACAGATTGCAAAAACAACCAAAAAATCTTTCTCAGCGAAGAAACTAAAATCTGATATAAACCCCTAAAACCGAAGTTAAAAGTTCAGTCTACGTTTCACATCCATGTTAGGATGGATATCTATCCAAATGACAGAGAATAAGCTCCCTTTCCAAATCCTCTGGCTCTCCTGAAATTCAAATTTAGATAAATGAAAAACACACCTGTGATGTATATCGAAGAAAATAGCCGAAGAAAATAAAAAAGATACAAGACCACCCATCGAGTTTCAGCCACAACGAAGACAAGCTCCGCAGCAAATCAAATCAGGTATGTTTCTCGAGCAAATAAATCACAGTAGCTGGAAGCAAGCACCTGCCAGCAAATAAACCATAGGAACCATCACTTGGTGGTCAAGGTCACGGTGGAAACATAAGAAGAGTCGATACACATTTGCAACCAAAAATTCTTTTCTAAGCGAAGAAACTAAAATCTGATATAAACTCCTAAAAGCGAAGTTAAAAGTTCAGTCCATGTTTCACATCCTAGTAAGGAACCAATCTATCCCAACTATCACAGAGAACAAGCATCCTTTCCAAATACTCTGGCTCTCCTGAAATCCAGAGCACAACGTAATAAATCAGATATATATATATATATATATATATATATATATATAAATTTAAATAAATTAAAAACACACACTCGTGTTGTATATCAAAGAATATAGCCAGAGAAGATAAACAAGACACAAGACCACCCATCTAGCTACTGCCACAATGAAGATAAGCTCCGCAGCCAATCAAATCACATACGTTCCTCGACCAAATAAATCACAGCAACTGGAAGCAAGCAACCTGACAACAAATAAATCAAATCATAAGAACAACCACTTTTTGGTCAAGTAGGAAACGCAAGAAGAGACAGAAGACAGATTGCAACCAAAAATTCTTTTCAAAACAAAGAAACTAAAATCTGACATGAACCCCTAAAAGCAAAGTTACAAGTACAGTCGACATTTCACATCCCAGTAAGGAAACCAATCCATCCAACTATTACAGAGAATAAGCTTCCTTTCCAAATCTTCTTGGCTCTCCTGAAATCCAAAGCACAACGCAATACATCAGATTTATATTCAAATTTAGATAAATGAAAAACACACCTGTGTTGTATATAAAAAAATAGCCGAAGATAAATAAGATATAAAACCACCGATCGGGCGTCTGCGACAACTAAGAAAAGCTCCGCAGCCAATAAATTCAAATACGTTCCTCGACCAAATAAATCAGTGGAAGCAAGCACCCTGACAGAAAATAAATAATAGGAACAATCACTTGCTAGGCAAGAAGGAAACATAAAAAGAGACACAAGACGGATTGCAAATAAAAATTCTTTCTGAAGCGAAGAAATTAAAATCTGATATAAACCCCTAAAACCGAAGTTAAAAGTTAACATTTCATCCAAGTTAGGAAGCCAATCTATCCAACATTTCACATCAGATTTAATTCAAATTTAGATAAATGAAAAACACACCTGTGTTGTATATCGAAGAAAATAGCCGAAGAAAATAAAAAAGAATCAAAACCACCCATCGAGTTTCAGCCACAACTAAGACAAGCTCCGCAGCCAATCAAATCAGATACATTCCTCGACGAAATAAACCACTGCAGCTGGAAGCAAACACCCTGACAGCAAATAAGTCATAGGAACATAAGTAGAGTAAATTCTTTTTGAAGCAAAGAAACTAAAATCTGATATAGACCTGAAACTAAAATCTGATATAGACCTCTAAAAGCGAAGTTAAAAAGTTCAGTCGCAAGTTTCACATATAAACCCCTAAAAACAAAGTTACATCCCAGAAAAGAAACCAATCCATCCAACTATCACAGAGAACAAGCGCCTTTTCCAAATCCTCCGAAGCTCTCCTTAAATCCAGAGCACAATTGTGTTTTGTGTTGTATATCAAAGAAAATAGCCAAAGAAGATGAACAATATACAAAACCACCCATCGAGCTTCTGCCATAGCTACGACAAGCTTTGCAGCCAATCAAATCACATTCGCAGTAACTGGAAGCAAGCACCCTGACAGCAAATAAATCATAAGAACAAATCACAATCACTTGTTGGTCAAGTAGGAAACATAAGAAAAAACAAAAGACAAATTGCAAACAAAAATTCTATTCAAAACTAAAATCTGATATGAACCCCTAAAAGCCAAGTTAAAAGTTCAGTCGATGCATCCCATCCCAGTAAGGAAACCAATCCATCCAACTATTACAGAGGTTGGCTCTCCTGAAATCAAAGCACAATGCAATACATCAGATTTATATTCAAAAACACACCTGTGTTATATATCGAAGAAAACAACCGAAGATGATAAATAAGATACAAAACCACCCATTGGGCTTCTGCCACAACTAAGACAAGCTCCGCAGCCAATAAATTCAGATACGTTCCTCGACCAAATAAATCACAATAGCCGGAAGGAAGCACCTGACAGCAGATAAATTATAGGAACAGTCACTTGCTAGTCAGGAGGAAACATAAGAGAGAGACCTAAAAGCTGATATAAAGAAACTAAAATCTGATATAGACCTCTAAAAGCGAAGTTAAAAAGTTCAGTCGCAAGTTTCACATATAAACCCCTAAAAACAAAGTTACATCCCAGAAAAGAAACCAATCCATCCAACTATCACAGAGAACAAGCGCCTTTTCCAAATCCTCCGGCTCTCCTTAAATCCAGAGCACAATTGTGTTTTGTGTTGTATATCAAAGAAAATAGCCAAAGAAGATGAACAATATACAAAACCACCCATCGAGCTTCTGCCATAGCTACGACAAGCTTTGCAGCCAATCAAATCACATTCGCAGTAACTGGAAGCAAGCACCCTGACAGCAAATAAATCATAAGAACAAATCACAATCACTTGTTGGTCAAGTAGGAAACATAAGAAAAAACAAAAGACAAATTGCAAACAAAAATTCTATTCAAAACTAAAATCTGATATGAACCCCTAAAAGCCAAGTTAAAAGTTCAGTCGATGCATCCCATCCCAGTAAGGAAACCAATCCATCCAACTATTACAGAGGTTGGCTCTCCTGAAATCCAAAGCACAATGCAATACATCAGATTTATATTCAAAAACACACCTGTGTTATATATCGAAGAAAACAACCGAAGATGATAAATAAGATACAAAACCACCCATTGGGCTTCTGCCACAACTAAGACAAGCTCCGCAGCCAATAAATTCAGATACGTTCCACGACCAAATAAATCACAATAGCCGGAAGGAAGCACCCTGACAGCAGATAAATTATAGGAACAGTCACTTGCTAGTCAGGGAGGAAACATAAGAGAGAGACCTCTAAAAGCGAAGTAAAGAAACTAAAATCTGATATAGACCTCTAAAAGCGAAGTTAAAAAGTTCAGTCGCAAGTTTCACATATAAACCCCTGAAAACAAAGTTACAACGCAGAAAGGAAACCAATCCATCTAACTATCACAGAGAACAAGCTCCTTATCCAAATCCTCTGGCTCTCCTTAAATCCAGAGCATATAAGTTAGGAAGCATATGTTTCACTCTGCATATTCCAAAACCTAAGTGAGAAAATTCAAAAGAAGTCAATGGTTAGTTTGTTTAAAAAATAAAAGACAAAAAAGAAGACCTGACACAAAGCCATTGCAAGAGATGGGCCACTGCTGCCTTCACACAGAAGATAAGAAGATTGTCACGTATTTACAACGTTAAAAGTAAACCACACGATCAAGCCTGAAAGTTCTAACATATTTTGAATGATCTGCCCCAGTAAACCAAATCAGATAGACCCTAACTGTTTTACTAACACCAGCTAGGCCTTAATAGAAACAAATAATTCCTCCAAGAAAAGGGCAGAGAATATGAAGTTATAGAGGTACTTTCGTAGGGTTGTTGATGTCTAGTTTCCTAGTTTGAGATACCTTCAGCACATTGAGTAAAACAAAAATACCAGATGTACTAAATGAAACCAGAAGGCACCATGCATGTTGAGTTTCACATTAAGTAAAACAGAAATGCCAAAACATATCCATTGAAAGACATCTCAGTCCCGTGTTGAATATTGAAGATCCAAGGCAGATGAACCAAATAACGACCAACAAAAATTACAATAATAGCAACAGATAAGAAACCATACCACACTAGAATAGCATCCCTCCCTCGGATAGTGTCACTTTGCACTAACATAGATAACTTAAACCTAGCATAGTAAGGCCAAATGAGGTCAACCTCAACTAAGCTTAAAACAAACGAGTTCAAACAGAAATGGAAAGTGAGTCGGTAACCCTGAAAAGGTGCAGCAAGTCGTAGAGTAGTTTCACAATGCTTAAGCAAGCATGTTCACTTTATATAATAATAACTTAACTCACAAACCTTGAGATACTAACGTGAGAACACCCCCTTTTCAACAGAAATGATAAACAAACCTGCACTCTCACAAGAGCACAGATAAACCAAATGACCAAAGATACAACCAACTAAAATAAAAGGTCAAAACTCAACAGAAGCTTAAGATCCGTACATGATAACATAAGCAATCAGCATCTTTCCTGCAACATAAAAAAATCCATACACACAACATGAGCAAGAAAAAGATGGTTAAGCAAAACCAAAAGAAAATCCATATACCTGCACTCAAAATTGATAAGCGGCTCTTCCCATTAAAATACCAGGCTTAACATAAAAGCTCAGCCACTAACTACAAAAACACAAGGGAATCGGAATTTCGTAAGTAAATTCCCCTGTTCAACCATATTCAATACATAAATCTACCGAACAACTAAATAAACCACCCCAGATATGATGAAGTTGATCAAATTAACAAATTCAACATAATAGAGTGAAATGAGAAACATTCTTCAAATGAAGCTCTCATAGCATATAAAACTTCAGTTCTTCAAATAGTTTTTGAACCCGAATCTGCTTTAATTCTTATCATCACCTACTTATCATCGTGAAAATCTCTACAGATCCACAACCGGTTCATTAATTGAACCCCTGCTAAACAGACAAACGAACTTCTACCCCTGTTGAACTAAAATCCAGATAAGATTTGGTCAAAGAAATCTATTCAATAACCAAAGAACTACTCAACACATCACAGTATGAAGCCAGCATTAAGAGTGAAGACAGAACTATTCTTCGTAAGCTACCATATCACCTAACAATATCCTTTGCCGCTCAATTGTGTCTACACACAAACATTACCGAATAATGATCACATAGAATCAACCAGAACAACTTCAGCTAAATAATTTCTTCTTCAGATATGCTCAACAATGAAGATGGTAAAGAAACAAAAAGAAATTAACAAGAGCGGTAGAACCCTAAAAACCTGAATTCGCAACAATCCTTGAACCAACACCTTCCATGGTGGCTGAATCATCACATTACCATCTTATCAACAACCCTACTAAACAGACAAAATCGAACAACCTTCAATTTTTCATATAATTCAGATCTACCTACTACTTATACAACACCATATGAAATAAAGTAGTAGCAATAAGTATCTTCAGCAAACTCTGATTCAGAAGGCTAAGAAAAGCCTCCTTAAATAAATCCTTCCATCCTTTGACATTGAGAGGTCTTCCTTCCGATCTACTACCAAATAATTAAGAACAGGGCAATTTCATCCTCAAAGTTTGCACCTAGTATACAATGGACGTACAAGGCAATGAAACATAAAAAGATAATGATCTTTGCCTTAAATAACCAAAACAATAAACAACTATAGAAAAATAAGCCAAAACTCAACAAAACCTTCATCCACACACGGTAACATAAGAAATCAACATCTGTCCTGCAAAAGAATAATCCATAACAACATAAGCAAAATAAACAATAGTTTAGAGACATGAATACACAAAAAAATAATCCCATTATTGAACTACCAGCTTAACATGAAAGCTCACATTACAAATTACAGGAACTCAATGGAAATTCATACAAATCCCCAATTGCTGTCAATACACAAACCTAGACAAGACATCAACTAATTAAAATACAGAAGACATCATAAAGTTGATGTACGACATCAACTTAAAAGAGCAAAACTAAGGAACTTATTCTCCAACGCAGCTCTCGTAGTCACCAGGGCCCTTCACTGTTTATTAGTCTACACTTGAAGAATGATAGTTCCATCGAGTCATACTTCAAATTACTTAAATCTTCTCCAAGATAAATTTTCACCGTTAACATCTGCAGCTAAACAATAGCATATGTACAGCAACCGAACATAAAAAGATAACAATCTTTGTCCAAAAACCTGAATCCACCACCACATCTATATTATCCTTTGAACCTAAAATAAAACCTCAACATAGGAGAAAAAGATATGCCTCCAAGTAGCAGGCAGGGAGAGTGAACTAGAGGTATGGAAAGTACATGCAACAGACTCAAATACGGGGACAAGTCATGATACCATGCACAAGAAATTACCGCAGTAGACGGAATCAAGCACCCTGACTGCAAATCACAGGAACAATCACTTATGAGTCAGGTGGGAAACATAAGAAGAGTCGAAAGACAGATTGCAACCAAAAATTCTTTCCCGAGCAAAGAAACTAAAATCTAAACATCTAAAAGCAAAGATAAAAGTACAGTCATGTTTCACATCCCAGTAAGGGAACCAATCTATCCAACTATTGACAAAGAACAAGCCCCTTACGAAATCCACTGGCTCTCCTGTAAATGAAAACCACAGAGCTTTATTGTATCAAAGAAAATAGTTACAGAATATGTCTAAGATACAAATCCACCCATTGAGATTCTGCCAGCCAATCAGATCAGATACAATCCTCGACGAATCAATGAATTCCAATGAAGCTTGAACAGAAAACCACAATATAAGAAAAAAGAAGTTCCACCAAGTAGCGGGCAGAGAGAGTGAAGTAAAAAAAGACGACACAAGAACATGCTCGTGCACTTCAGGAATAGTTTGTCTAACTTTTTTTAAGATTAAACCGCACTTTTAGACGCCGCAATAGATGGAAGCAAGCACCCTGAAAGCAAATAAATCACAGGATCAATCACTTCTTACTCAAGGGGGGAAACATGAAAAGAGATAAAAGACAGATGGCATCCAAAAGTTATTTTTCAAGCATCCCCTGAAAGCAAAGGTAGAAGTACAGTCGACGTTTCACATCGCAGTAAAGAAACCGATCCATCCAACTATGACAAAGACCAAGCTCCCTTTCAAAATCCTCAGGCTCTCCTGAAACCCAAAGCACAACATCGAACATGCATTTCAATTTAAATAACTGAAAACGACAGAGCTGTATTGTATCAAAGAAAATAATTGAAGAATATATCTAAGATACCAAACCACCCATTGAGCTTCTGCCACAACTAAAACAAGCTCAGCAGCCAATCAGATCAGATACATTCCTCCACAAATCAATGAATTCCAATGAAGCTTGAACAAGAGAAAACCACAATATAAGAAGAAAAAAAGTTCCACCAAGTAGCGGGAAGAGAGAGTAAAGTAATAAAAGACGACACAAAACCACGAGCGTGCACTTCAGGAATAGTTTCTCCAACTTTATTTAAGATTAAACCGCACTTTTAGACGCCGCAATAGATGGAAGCAAGCACCCTGACAGCAAATAAATCACAGGATCAATCACTTCTTATTCAAGGGGAGAACATGAGAAGAGATAAAAGACAGATTGCATCCAAAAGTTATTTTTCAAGCAAAGAAACTAAATTCTGATATAATCCCCTGAAAGCAAAGGTAAGGGTACAGTCGACGTTTCACATCTCAGTAACGAAACTGATCCATCCAACTATGACAAATTACAAGCTCCCTTTCAAAATCCTCAGGCTCTCTGAAACCCAAAGCACAAAATCGAACATGCATTTCAATTTAAATAACTGAAAACCACAAAGCCGTGGTGTATATCGAAGAAAATAATTGAAGAAGTTAAATAAGATACAAAACCACCCATTGGGCCTCTGCCACAGCTAAGACAAGCTCAGCATGCCAATCAATTCAGACACATTCCTTGACCAATAACTGAATGCCGACAAACCTAAAATAAAAGAAAACCTCAGCATAGGAGAAAGAAACGTTCCTCCAAGTAGCAGGCAGAGAGAGTGAACTAGAGGTATGGAAAGTACATGCATCAGACTCAAATATGGGGACAAGTCACGATACCATGCACGAAAAATTACCGCAGTAGACGGAAGGAAGCACCCTGACTGCAAATCACAGGAACAATCACTTTATTAGTCAGGTGGGGAACATAAGAATAGTCAAAAGACAGATTGCAACCAAAAATTCTTTCCCGAGCAAAGAAACTAAAATCTTATATAAACATCTAAAAGCAAAGATAAAAGTACAGTCATGTTTCACATCCCAGTAAGGAAACCAATCTATCCAACTATTGACAAAGAACAAGCCCCCTTGGGAAATCCACTGGCTCTCCTGAAATCCAAAGCACAACATCAAACACGTAAATGAAAACGACAGAGTATTGTATCAAAGAAAATAGTTATAGAATATATCCAAGATACAAATCCACCCATTGAGCTTCTGCCAGACAATCAGATCAGATACAATCCTCGATGAATCAATGAATTCCAATGAAGCTTGAACAAGAGAAAACCACAATACAAGAAAAAAGACGTTCCACAAAGCAGCGGGCAGAGAGAGTGAAGTAATAAAAGACGACACAAAACCATACTCATGCACTTCAGGAATAGTTTGTCCAACTTTATTCAAGATTGAACCGCACTTTTAGACACCGCAATAGATTGAACAAGCACCCTGAAAGCAAATAAATCACAGGATGAATCACTTCTTACTCAATGGGGAAACATGAGGAGATAAAAGACAGATTGCATCCGAAAGTTATTTTTCAAGCATCCCCTGAAAGCAAAGGTAGAAGTACAGTCGACGTTTCACATCGCAGTAAAGAAACCGATCCATCCAACTATGACAAAGAACAAGCTCCCTTTCGAAATCCTCAGGCTCTATGAAACCCAAAGCACAACATCGAACATGCATTTCAATTTAGATAACTGAAAACCACAAAGCCGTAGTGTATATCGAAGAAAATAATTGAAGAAGTTAAATAAGATAAAAAACCACCCATTGGGCCTCTGCTACAGCTAAGACAAGCTCAGCATGCCAATCAATTCAGACACATTCCTTGACCAATACTGAATGCCAACAAACCTAAAATAAAAGAAAACCTCAACATAGGAGAAAAAAACATTCCTCAGGCAGAGAGAGTGAACTAGAGGTATGGAAAGTACATGCATCAGACTCAAATATGGGGACAAGTCACGATACCATGCACGAAAAATTACCGCAGTAGACGGAAGGAAGCACCCTGACTGCAAATCACAGGAACAATCACTATATTAGTCGGGTGGGGAACATAAGAAGAGTCAAAAGACAGATTGCAACCAAAAAATCTTTCCCGGGCAAAGAAACTAAAATCTTATATAAACATCTAAAAGCAAAGATAAAAGTACAGTCATGTTTCACATCCCAGTAGGGAAACCAATCTATCCAACTATTGACAAAGAACAAGCCCCCTTGGGAAATCCACTGGCTCTCCTGAAATCCAAAGCTCAACATCAGACACGTAAATGAAAACGACGGAGCTGTATTGTATCAAAGAAAATAGTCGAAGAATATATCTAAGATACAAAACCACCCATTGAGCTTCTGCCACAACTAAAACAAGCACAGCAGCCAATCAGATCAGATACATTCCTCGACGAATCAATGAATTCCAATGAATCTTGAACAAGAGAAAACCACAATATAAGAAAAAAGACGATCCACCAAGCAGCGGGCAGAGAGAGTAAAGTAATAAAATACGACACAAAACCATGCTCGTGCACTTCAGGAATAGTTTGTCCAACTTTATTTAAGATTGAACCGCACTTTTAGACGCCGCAATAGATGGAAGCAAGCACCCTGAAAGCAAATAAATCACAGGATCAATCACTTCTTACTCAAGGGGGGGAAACATGAGGAGATAATAGACAGATTGCATGTGAAAGTTATTTTTCAAGCATCTCCTAAAAGCAAAGGTAGAAGTACAGTCGACGTTTCACATCGCAGTAAAGAAACCGATCCATCCAACTATGACAAAGAACAAGCTCCCTTCCAAAATCCTAAGGCTCTCCTGAAACCCAAAGCACAACATTGAACATGCCTTTCAATTTAAAATAACTGAAAACGACAAAGCTGTATTGTATCAAAGAAAATATCTAAGATACAAACCACCCATTGAGCTTCTGCCACAACTAAAACAAGCTCAGCAGCCAATCAGATCAGATACATTCCTTGACGAATCAATGAATTCCAATGAAGCTTGAACAAGAGAAAACCACAATATAAGAAAAAAGACGTTCCACCAAGCAGCGGGCAGAGAGAGTAAAGTAATAAAAGACGACACAAAACCATGCTCCTGCACTTCAGGAATAGTTTGTCCAACTTTATTTAAGATTGAACCGCACTTTTAGACAGATGGAAGCAAGGACCCTGAAAGCAAATAAATCACAGGATCAATCAATTCTTACTCAAGGGGGGAAACATTAGAAGAGATAAAAGACAGATCGCATCCAAAAGTTACTTTTCAAATAAAGAAACTAAAATCTGATATAATCCACGGTAGAAGTACAGTCGACGTTTCACATCGCAGTAAAGAAACCGATCCATCCAACTATGACAAAGAACAAGCTCCCTTTCAAAATCCTCAGGCTCTCCTGAAACCCAAAGCACAACATCGAACATGCATTTCAATTTAAATAACTGAAAACCACAATGCCGTGGTGTATATCGAGAAGCAAATAATTGAAGAAGTTAAATAAGATACAAAACCACCCATTGGGCCTCTGCCACAGCTGAAGACAAGCTCAGCATGCCAAATCCCACCAATAACTGAATCCCACCAAACCTAAAATAAAAGAAAACCTCAACATAGGAGAATAAAACGTTCCTCCAAGTAGCAGGCAGCGAGAGTGAACTAGAGGTATGGAAAGTACATGCACCAGACTCAAATATGGGGACAAGTCACGATACCATGCACGAGAAATTACCGCAGAATCAAGCACCCTGACTGCAAATCACAGGAACAATCATTTACTAGTCAGGTGGGAAACATACATAAGAAGAGTCGAAAGACAGATTGCAACCAAAAAATCTTTCCTGAGCAAAGAAACTAAAATCTTATATAAACATCTAAAAGCAAAGATGTTTCCATCACAGTAAGGAAACCAATCTATCCAACTATGGACAAAGAACAAGCCCCCTTACGAAATCCACTGGCTCTCCTGAAATCCAAAGCACAACATCAGATATGTAAATGAAAACCACAGAGCTGTATTGTATCAAAGAAGACAGTTGAAGAATATATCTAAAGATACAAAACCACCCATTGAGCTTCTGCCACAACTAAAACAAGCTCAGCAGCCAATCAGATCAGATACATTCCTCAACGTATCAATGGATTCCAATGAAGCTTGAACAAGAGAAAACCACAATATAAGAAAAAAGATGTTCCACCCAAGTAGGTAGCGGGCAGAGAGAGTAAAGTAATAAAAGACGACACCAAACCATGCACGTGCACTTCAGGAATAGTTTGTTCAACTTTTTTTAAGATTGAACCGCACTTTTAGACGCCGCAATAGATGGAAGCAAGCACCCTGAGTAAATCACAGGATCAATCACTTCTTACTCAAGGGGGGAAACATGAGAAGAGATAAAAGACGGATTGCATTCAAAAGTTATTTTTCAAGCGAAGAAACTAAAATCTGATATAATCCCCTGAGAGCAAAGGTAGAAGTACAGTCAACATTTCACATCGCAGTAAAGAATCTGATACACCCAACTACGACAAAGTACAAGTTCCCTTTCAACATCCTCGGGCTCTCTGAAACCCAAAGCACAACATCGATCATGCATTTCAATTTAAATAACCGAACCACAAAGCCGTGGTGTATATCGAAGAAAATAATTGAAGAAGTTAAATAAGATACAAAACCACCCATTGGGCCTCAGCCACAGCTAGAACAAGCTCAGCATGCCAATCATTTCAGACACATTCCTCGACCAATAACTGAATGCCAACAAACCTAAAATAAAAGAAAACCTCAACATAGGAGAAAAAACGCTCCTCCAAGTAGCAGGCAGAGAGAGTGAACTAGAGGTATGGAAAGTACATGCATCAGACTCAAATATGGAGACATGTCGGAATACCATGCACATAAAATTACCGCAGTACACGGAAGCAAGCACCCTGACTGCAAATAGATCACAGGAACAATCACTTACTAGTCAGGAGGAAACATATGAAGAGTCAAAAGACAGATGGCAACCAAAAATTCTTTCCCGAGCAAAGAAATTAAAATCTTATATAAACAACTAAAAGCTAAGATAAAAGTACAGTCATGTTTCACATCCCAGCAAAGAAACCAATCTATCCAACTATGACAACGAACAGCTGCCTTTCCAAATCCTCTGGCTCTCCTGAAATCAACGCAATACATCAACAGAGAAATAAAGTTTTACCCCTGTTGAACTATAAACCAGATAAGATTGGGTCAAGGAAATCTATTCAGTAACCAAACTACTCAACACATCACAATATGAAGCCAGCGCCAGCATTGAGAGTTGAGTCGAAACTATTCTTTGCATCAATCCTTAAAAGAACAAGAGCTATAGATCCCTAAAAAACCTGAATTTGCATCAATCCTTGAAGGCGGCCGGGATCATCACACTATCTTATCAACAACCCTACTCAACAGACAAAATTGGAAGTGGAGGATAATAAAAAATAACCCAACTGAACCATATAAAGCTTCAATTTTTCATATTAGATCTTCATACTTCTTATATTCCACCATATGAATAGCTACTACAAAAACAAAGTAGGAGCAGTAAGTATCCTCACCAAACCCTACCATCTCCAGCAGGCTAAGAAAAGACTCCTACATAAATCCCTTCACATTGAGAGATCTTCCTTCCGAACTACTACCAAATAAATAAGAACAGGGCAATTTCATATCAAAGATAGCAGCTAGAGTACAAGGGAATGAAACATTAAAAGATAACAACCTTTGCCCTAAAACCTGAATCCACCCACCAATTCCTGAACCACCACCTTATCTTTACAATCCACCTTATCTTTACAAAACCACCCATTGGGCCTCAGCCACAGCTAAAACAAGCTCAGCATGCCAATCAATTCAGACACATTCCTTGACCAATAACCGAATGCCAACAAACCTAAAATAAAAGAAAGCCTCAACATAGGAGAAAAAAACGCTCCTCCAAGTAGAGGTATGGAAAGTACATGCATCGGACTCAAATATGGAGACATGTCACAATACCATGCACATGAAATTACCGCAGTACACTGAAGCAAGCACCCTGACTGCAAATAGATCACAGGAACAATCACTTATTAGTCAGGAGGAAACATATGAAGAGTCAAAAGACATCTGTTTCACATCCAAAAATTCTTCCCCAAGCAAAGAAATTAAAATCTTATATAAACAACTAAAAAGCAAAGATACAAGTACAGTCATGTTTCACATCCCAGCAAGGAAACCAATCTATCCAACTATGACAACGAACAGCTGCCTTTCCAAATCCTCAGGCTCTCCTGAAATCAACGCAATCCATCAACAGAGAAATAAAGTTTTACCCCTGTTGAACTATAAACCAGACAAGATTTGGTCAAGGAAATCTATTCAGTAACCAAATACTCAACACATCACAATAGGAAGCCAGCGCCAGCATTGAGGGTTGTGTCGAAACTATTCTTTGGAAGCAACCATATTGCCCAAAAGTATCCTTCACCTCTCAATTTACACCCAAACATTAAAAGAGACTTCAACTCTTAGGAATAATTTCTTCTTCAGGTATGCACAACACAGAATAAATTAACTAGAGCTATAGAATAAACATTAAAAGGCAAAGAAACACAGAATAAATAAACTAGAGCTATAGATCCCTAAAAACCTGAATTTGCATCAATCCTTGAAGGCGGCTGGGATCATCAGACTATCTCATCAACAACCCTACTTAGCAGACAAAATTGGAAGTGGAGGATAAAAAGAAATAACTCAACTGAACCATATAAAGCTTCAATTTTTCATATTAGATCTTCATACAAAAACAAAGTAGTGTAAGTATCCTCACCAAACCCTACCACCTCCAGCAGGCTAAGAAAAGACTCTTACATAAATCCCTTCACATTGAGAGATCTTCCTTCCGAAATACTACCAAATAAATAAGAACAGGGCAATTTCATATCAAAGATAGCACTAGAGTACAAGGGAATGAAACATTAAAAGATAACAACCTTTGCCCTAAAACCTGAATCCACACACCAATTCCTGAACCACCACCTTATCTTTACAATCCATGGCTTAGGAAACATCTTACCCTTCAATAAAGTCAATCTAAGAAAAATCATACAAACAGGATCATGGAATTAAATTCTTTGCAGAATCGCAGTTATTTACCCACAACGTGCTCCAAATTTTGACCCACATCGCCTCCTCCTAAACACACAAGGCAAATGTGGCGTGCGAGAAGCAAAGATGATGCTTATAAATACCAGTCAATTTAACAGTCACAATGAACACCCTTACCAGTAAAATAATAGAAGATAATAGAAGAACTTGCATTCACAAGAGCAGACATGAACCCAAAAATATAGACAAATGCAAAAAAAAATAAGCCAAAACTCAACGTAACCTTTATCCACACAAAGTAACATAAGAAATCAGCATTGTCCTGCAAAAGAAGAATCCATAAACAACAACAGAAGCAAGAAAAAAATAGTTAAGAAAAACCAGAACAAATTAAACAACACAAAAAAAATGAATCCCATTGAATTACCAGCTTAGCATGAAAGCTCACATTTACAAATTACAGGAACTCAAGGGAAATTCATAAATATTTCCCCTGTTCAACAATTGTCATCAAACACAAACCTATTGAACAACAAATTAAACAATGTAAGACATAGACATCATAAAGTTGATTAAATTAGCATGTACAACATCAACTTAAGAGAGCAAAATAGGGAACTTATTCTTCGAATGCAGCTGGTGTAGTCCGCTAAGGTCCTCCACTGTTTAATTGTGTCTACACAAAAATTGAATTGAAGAATGATAATCCCATTGAGTCATAAAAAACATACGAGTTCTTCAAATTACTTAAATCTTCTCCAAAAAAAAATGTACAGCAAATCAGTATCTTCACCAAACCTCTCCTCCAGAAGGTATGAAACTGCTTAAATAAATCCCTTCACATACAAATCTTCCCTATAGAATCTACTACCAAAGAAATTTTCATCATCAAAATCTGCAGCTAAACAATCAATGAAACATAAAAAGATCCATCTTAACTTAACTTCACACATCCAACTTTGATCTCGATCTAGTAACAATCAGATCATTAAATTCAGATCCACTTAAGAATTTAGATCACTAAATTAAGATCATAGAAGAACCACAATTACATACTCCAACATACATATTTACAACCGTGAAAGAAGAAACCAGATTCCGCTTCAAACTTCGATCCACAATCATCACCTCCTTCTACCTATTAAAGACATAAATCGAAAGCAGAGTTTTGTCTAAAAGTCCAACAACAATCTTCCATCTAAAACCAGAAGACAAAAGATAAACCAACTCACATCTTTTAGTAATCCCTTATGGAATCCTGGTAAAGAAATCCATACACAAAACTTCAACTGAAACCCTAGATCGTAAGAGACCTCTCTCGATTCAGTTAAAGAGAATCTGGATCATCGAAGAATCACAGTTACAGGAGAAAAGGAAACATAAACAGATAAAACAAATTCATAATAACAGATCCAAAACCTGAATCCGCTTCTTGAAACGTAGCCACTTCACAGAAATCATCACCTCCCTGATTCAAAGACAAACATAGAACTTCAAGAAAACTCCTAGATCCGTAGATCGTATTTGACTTGACCTCCGCCTCCTTTCGGAGGAAGATGGATTTGTTGAAGGAACGCAGACTGGGGCTTGTTTATATAGCAGTTTTTCTATGATCTAATGGTCTAGATTAGGCGGTTCTATGGAGATCTTACGGTAAATAGAAGGTTTCCTTTTTCTAGAACAACTCGTTTTTGGTAGGTCGGCGCAATTCACGCGTGTGTTTCCTAAAAAATAAACTTCTACGCGTATAATT
>JAJJWW010003629.1:0-106644 GCA_023531295.1 Papaver armeniacum
TTCTTTTCCACTTTTTATTAGTCACAGATTATCACCAACCGTAGGTAAAGCAACTAGATCAGTGCTAAACCCCCTTGTATCACCGGATACGGAAGTTCTCGACTACCGGATTCCATTTACCAAACCACCTAGTGGTAGATCACTCAAGATGTAATTTAAATAAACGCATTAAGATTTATGAACTTATTAGGTTGATATTAGTAGTTAGACTCTTAGATCAAGGTCTACTTGCTAACGTTGTTTTCACACACAATTGCTCCACGGAATCCCTCTGCAAGGTCTCGTGTTTGCTACTTATGTAAAGAGTCAAGAAACGATTACTTATCCCCTAACTTTCACTAAATTTAGATCAAATTGACAAATCAATTTAGCATGCACTCTAAACAATCTATCAATCAACCATGAATGTATAAACATTCCTATTAGTAAAAACAAACGATAATCATGTGAAAAACTTCAAGATAGAATTGAAAACAAAACTCAAATCATATGTTAAGAACTAGGAATTCATCCTCAATCAATAATAAAATTAGCTACTCATGTTAAGGAGTTCACACAAAGAATAAAGAAAAGAGAAGTGTTGTGTGTGTAAAGGTGTAGAAGTGTGTAGAGAACTTCTCTATTTATAGGCTTCAATTTCTCCAAATCTTCCAAGGAATAGAACCCCTTTCCTTTAGCAATTCAATTTCCAAGTTCAAGTCTTTCTCAAATCTTCCATCTTCTCTTTCCAAATTTGAGCCAAATTCTCCATCCAATTCCAAACCCAAGTCTTCACATCCATGAGAGAAATTCATACATAATTCTGCAATTTTGGTCCGCCGGAAAATTACTGGGATCACCGGAATCCGGCCAGAAAAATCACCGCCGGCCACCTGAATATTGCTTTGTGAATCGGAGGAATATACTGTCTCGATACCGTTAAAGTGAACGGTCAAACTAACAGTCATTGGTAGTCAAGGCAGTCAAGGGAATAGAGAATCAGCCACTGAGTCAGCAACGAGTCAGCTGCCTAGTTAGCTGAATGGTCTTACTTAGCTGAGTTGGATCGGCTCATCGGCCGGTATTGAGTTGACTCAGCCGAGAAATAATTTCAGCAGAGTCTCGTTTGTTTTCTGGCATTTCTCAGGCCGAGTTCAGGCCATTCTTTCTTCACCTGTTAAAAACCTAACATACATCTATAGACTCATTCATTCACAACAACAATTGATAATCCATGGCAGCAATAACACTACTACCTCCTTCTATTCCCATCTCCTTTGAATCGCAGGAACAATACTTCTTCATCCCTGCAATTTCAGTACCACCTCCCAGATCTCTTAGCAGTAACCATCAATAGCACCCACATCTTCTATCTCAAGCATCAACAGCACCACCATTCTCTTCAATTCAGCGCAAACCCGAATTGAGTTTACCCATTCAATCACCACCACCATATGGCTCAAATCTGTCTCCTGTTCCATCATTTAGCAGCTCGTTCTTCTTCTCGATTCACAAATCCCATTTACTCATAACAACAGACTATCTCCTTCTCCTCATTGCGACCACCAATTGGACTCAGAAGGAAAACCCCTTGTAGAATAACCCATCTCAGATACCACCATCACCATCTCCATCTGCATCTTATCTTCAATCAACAACGACACTTCATCATCGAACCCTAGCTTCTGAGATTATGAAATTCATTACAATTTCTTCTCTCGGTTCTCCATTCTGTAATTCAAGCAGCGAACACCACTAACTTTAAAATCATTAAATCCTCCATTAACGGCAGTAACCAATTTCTTCTTCAGATCCCGATTCCTCCGTTGGCTGCGCCTCCTTCCTTTTCTCTTTATTCTTCTTTTAGGTGCAAATGATTGAGAGTGAAAGATAACTCTCAATTTTAGGGTTGAACAGATACTCACACCCAATGATAATTACACCCTCTGATAATTAATAAGGGATACCCTGAATGACAACCCCTTAACCTTGGCTCCACTGTGTTTAGTACTCCTCCAAATAGAGTTGCCCCTTAAGCTTGACTGGGCTCCAGATAGTGTTCGCCCATGAAATGACATTTTTGCTCTTTTTGCTCAAATTGGGTGTTTTCTTCTTCTTTTCCTCCGTGCGACTCCAAAGTACCTATAAGACTCAAAACACGCGTAAAGTACATAATTTACAAGAAAACATAGCAGAGAAAGCATAAACAATAAATAGTAAATAAGGTGTATTCTACACCCTATCACCAACACTATGGCGTTACATCCTCTACCTCCGACACCAGCAACACCACAAGCATCCCCTCTGACGTGACGGCTCTTATTACCAGAGCCAGATCCACCACTACTCCTAATATTTCTTCGAGCATGACGCCTCCAATCATTACCAGGGCTGCCACCACTTCTTCGTAAGGAAGCGAGGCTGGAGGAGCCAGAGGAAATCAATCTTTCCCATTACCATTATCGATTTGAGGGAGAGACATGAAGTTCTTGCCAAGACTCATACGGACATGACCACAACTCAGAAGTAGCCGCCTCAACATTCTCTCCAGAAGCCGCTCCGCTTCAATGTTTCGCTCCAGAAGCCGCTTCAACATTCTCTCCAGAAGTCTCCACTCCTCCCTATCAAGGATTGTGATCACAACCAGCCAAGGTTCGTAGTTATGGCCACTCTTTGATCCATCTCTCCAAAGCTCGTGGTCGTGGACAGTTTACTCGCTTACGCGTCCAGCCAATCCATTTGCTTCCATGGACGCCCATGCAATTCCTGCCAACCTATTTTGTTTCCACGACAATGTAGTCTCTCCGGATCACATCTACTGCCAAGAACTGTTGTTGCTCGTTTGTTGATACCAGCCAGAGTTTTACCATAACAACAACCACTACAAAGCTCAGGATACACGGTCAACCCAAAAGTCATAGCCACGACGAGGTCATCTACTCTTCAAAGGTGTATCGTAAGGATATCATCACCTCTCTGCCCAGAAGGTGTGTGCAACACTTTACGAGGCCCATGCCGAATTCCAAGCCTACTCATAGGAATTAACTTCAGTAACCAAAGAGAAGTGCGGCTGGGGACTGGTCATCGCGGTCCATCCTCGAAAACAATCAAGCATTCATGAGATGACTCCAGAGACTCGGCTGAAACATTTTTCTTGAAGAGACAGAGGGAGTGTAACGGACCGAAAAATTACGCCTTTGGTGCATTGCCCCGCAGGCCGTAACTCCCCCGATGCGCCATGATGAAGCTACGATCCGGGCCTTAGGGTTAGGCAAATGCACGTCCATTTGCCCTTGCAAGGATGCTCGTGGAGTTTGACGCAGCTAACTTAGCTTCCACACCGTTCCAACTTACCCTTGTCCCGCAAAAGGATTTAAGGCCATAAGGCCAATGCCAATGCATTTTTCATGCATCTCTGGCTTTGCCTTTACGTAGGGAATTCATCACTGAATTTCCTAGCTAGCTGAGCAACCGTCATATTGTCGTGTCTTGTCCAGGCATAAGCCTTGGGCTTCGGCGTAGGCCGCACCAAGCCCTTGCCATTTCCTACGTTACCTCGCTTACCAACTCTTTATAACTTGATAGGAAGTATGAGCATCCACTTACTGGCATGCAACTAAGCCTCATCAAGTCTGGCCACAATCATCTCTTGCGTCGAGCTACCGAGCTTAGATGATATGAGGGGCCAACGTGCTGGACCGGCAATGCTGCAACTCATTGGGACTGCCTACGTACTCTTCCCTACTCTAAAGGGATCAAGCACAGATCGTAGTTCATCCACGAAGGGACAAACAACTTATTCCAACTCGTTTGCTAAGCCGTGGCCAAGCAACAGTGGTAATGGCCTAGTCCGTATAGGCCGTTCCGTCAAATACATCCAAGTGATGCATCATCGAGTCTGTGGAATGACATAGTGATGCCTCAGCATCATATGCTCCATTCGTAAGGCTGCGCGACTAAGAATGAGGCCTGAGCATCATTCATACCGTCCGCCAAGCTATGAAGCTTACTTGGTACATAGTCCGCATATGCACCTTCAACCAACTACCCCTCCCTATATATGTTAATTTGACATTTTTAGAACTCAGTTTGGGGGACCAAAAATCTTTCATCAACTCCCCGTTTACTATTCATGGACGTTGCCATGGCTTTCTAAATGACCGGCCAAGATGGATGTACATTCAGTTCTGGCTCACATGCCAGTTCCACTGTCCGGCCAGGATGGATGAACATTTCCCGAGCCAAACCCGATGAAGGGCCGTGATGGCTGTATTTCCGACTTTGGCCCATAGGCCACACCAATGTCCAGCCGTGATGGTTGTACATTACCAACCCGATCTCCAGCCATGTTGGCTGTCCACTGCCAACCCGATGTCCAGCCATGTTGGCTGTACATTTTCAAGATCATCTACCCAACTGACCTAATGCATCATTTGATGCAAGATAGCTCCTGGACAATGTAGCTTCAAACCAATGCCATATTGGCCTTAGCCAATATGCATATGCGATGTGCCTTATTTGGCACCAGATATGGCTCAGGGCCAAATGCATCTCACCATGCAAAGGAAGCTTTGGATGAAGCTTCATCACAAGAAAATGGCGCATCTTTTAGCATGCGCCATGCTAAAAACACGGGGTGTTACATTATCACACCCTTCAAAGAATTTCGTCCCCGAAATTCAAAACCAAAACTATTGTGGACAATCTCTTCGAGTTGGATTTTCTGAGCAAAAGTCCCATACCAGATGCTCAAAAATCACGGGTTTCTTCAAGTTTTCATGAAAAACAATTTAGACCTTCTGAGCACATGTCCCATACCACCTGCCCAGGAATCCAAAAAGTGCCCACAACAAAACCAAGAATTTCAATTGGCCAGTGCCAAGAGGATATCTCGACAAGGTATCCTATATAGCATCCCATACTACCACCCAGGAATCCCTAAGGTTCACAAGTTGAAAGATGTCATCGAAATGACAAGGAAAAACTCAACGCAACACTGTGAGGACCAATTTCTAATGCCAGTGCAGTTGGATGCAAGCCACCGTCCCTGACGGATTTACCGGGTTGCCACTCGTAAGTGGGATGCTATCCGGGCCTGACAACGCACACCCTTGGCCAGTGCCAACGTGTGGGGATGATCAGTTCCATTTTATACCCACCGTCCCAGAAGGTCTTCTGAATGCTCGTAAGCGGGGTGCCACAGAGGCCTGGCAAACTCAAAGTACTTATACAAGCTCAACTCGATTTGCAAAGTAACTGGCCCAGCAGTTACAAACTCTTTCCCGCGCAGAAGTTGGCCTACTCTCCAACTTTAAGGAAAATACTTGTGGACAAGTTCACTCCGGACAGTCCAAGAGTTATCTCGGAACTTGCTCTGATACCAACTGTGAATGACCGGAAAATTACGCCTTTGGCGCATTGCCCCGCAAGCCGTAACTCCCCCGATGCGCCATGATGAAGCTACGATCCGGGCCTTAGGGCTAGGCAAATGCACGTCCATTTGCCATTGCAAGCATGCTCGTGGAGTATGACGCGGCTAACTTAGCTTCCACACCGTTCCAACTTACCCTTGTCCCGCAAAAGGGTTTAAGGCCATAAGGCCAATGCCAATGCATTTTTCATGCATCTCTGGCTTTGCCTTTACGTAGGGAATTCATCAATGAATTTCCTAGCTAGCTGAGCAACCGTCATATTGCCGTGTCTTGTCTAGCCATAAGCCTTGGACTTTGGCGTAGGCCGCACCAAGCCCTTGTCATTTCCTACGTTACCTCGCTTACCAACTCTTTATAACTTGATAGGAAGTATGAGCATCCACTTACTGGCATGCAACTAAGCCTCATCAAGTCTGGCCACAATCATCTCTTGCGTCGAGCTACCGAGCATAGATGATATGAGGGGGCAACGTGCTGTACCGGTAATGCTGCAACTCATTGCGGCTGCATACGTACCCTTCCGTACTCTAAAGGGATCAAGCACAGACCGTAGTTCATCCACGAAGGGACAAGCAACTTATTCCAACTCGTTTGCTAAGCCGTGGCCAAGCAACAATGGTAATGGCCTAGTACGTATAGGCCGTTCCGTCAAATACATCCAAGTGATGCATCATCGAATCTGTGGAATGGCATAGTGATGCCTCAACATCTTATGCTCCATTCGTTCATACCGTTCCGGCCAAGCTATGCTCCATTCGTTCATACCGTTCCGGCCAAGCTATGAAGCTTACTTGGTACATAGTCCGCATATGCACCTTCAACCAACTACCCCTCCCTATATATATGTTAATTTGACATTTTTAGAACTCAATTTGGGGGACCAAAAATCTTTCATCAACTCCCCTTTTACTATTGATGGCCGTTGCCATGGCTTTCTGAATGACCGGCCAAGATGGATGTACACTCAGTTCTGGATCACATGCCAGTTCCACTGTCCGGCCAGGATAGATGAACATTTCCCGAGCCAAAACCGATGAAGGGCCGTGATGGCTGTATTTCCGACTTTGGCACATAGGCCACACCAATGTCCAGCCGTGATGGTTGTACATTACCAACCCGATCTCCATCCATGTTGGCTGTCCACTGCCAACCCGATGTCCAGCCATGTTGGTTGTACATATCCAACCCGATGTCCAGCCATGTTGGTTGTACATTTTCAAGGTCATCTACCCAACTGA
Source organism: Papaver armeniacum (assembly GCA_023531295.1). Lineage (NCBI taxonomy): Eukaryota > Viridiplantae > Streptophyta > Magnoliopsida > Ranunculales > Papaveraceae > Papaver > Papaver armeniacum. The sequence goes on from JAJJWW010003629.1 coordinate 6,650, forward strand.
CCTAATGCATCATTTGATGCAATATTGGCTCTTGGCCAATGTAGCTTCCAACCAATGCCATATTGGCCTTAGCCAATATGCATATGCGATGTGCCTTACTTGGCACCAGATATGGCCCAGGGCCATATGCATCTCACCATGCAAAGGAAGCTTTGGATGAAGCTTCATCACAAGCAAATGGCACATCTTTTAGCATGCGCCATGCTAAAAACACTGGGTGTTACAAGGAGCCACGATTAACGACATAACTCTCTCACTGCTACCTCTTCGTTATCCAGAATTTTTCGTCCATGAGATGATTCCAAGAATCCCAGCATTACATCCAGAAGAGTACAATAAGCTTGTATCAAATCCCATAAGCGTGGATTCAAAGTGATGCAATTAAAGTAGGCTACAGTTGGGGACTGAAGCCTCCTTCAGGTTTAGAGGTTTAAACGCAGTCACCATCTTACAAGTGAATTCAGTAGAAGCACATCTTTCACGAGAAAATAGGCTCAGGATAATTACACATGGGTACTACCAACATGGGATGCTTTCACTCCCCTCAACCAAGTTATTTCTGATTTCAACATCATCACTGTCGAAGTTTTACGAGACGCAGGAATTCCTCAACATGAAGTCGTACACGTGCATCAAAGACTCCAAAAGCACGCCACAGAGATACATTCACATATCCGGCCACGCCATTGGATCTAATAGAAGTATAACTAGGGACTGCTCACCGCATCCCATTCCATACAACAGTTCAAGATTCAGAAGATGGTTCAAAGGATGTCGCAGCACATCGGCCACGGAACGCTCTCAGCTCGTCTACTTCACCCAATGGCTCCAGAAGATTTCGACCATGCAAGCATCCACAACATATCATCATCGCAATCAGAAAGTCCAGGCACCAGATAACCTAAAGTCAAGGATGAACCAACAACGCAACCACAATCTCCAAGATTAGCCCTGACATGATCATTGCCGAGTATATATTTCATCCATCCATCCCAAGAGTGCAATGGAATTTGATAAATTTTGAAATCTACTGGAGAAGTCAGATACTCATTCTTCTGGAGTCAAAACCTTATTACACATTCTGGAGAAGATCGATGGTACTGTTGAGTGGCTACATGCGCAAAATGGAAAAGAACACCTACCTTGAGTTCTCCTGGATCGCCTTGCTGCTGATTACAACTGCCGGAGATTGCTTTGTTGTTGTTAATGCTCGCTCTACCACCACTAAAAAATGACGAAGAGGAGCCGGACGCTGCAGACAAAAGCACGGAGCCGGACGAGCAACAAAAAAAAGAAGAGGGTCGATACCCCTTTTCATACGAACGGAGTTTCTAGAGTTTGAACAAAAGCAGGATTCCTCCTTGCTCCATGAACGGGACTGGGTGTATCACACTCATAATCCATAGCCGAACAAGCCGTGTGCCAATATCTCCGCTTCATGGATGAACCAGCAGCGCGCCAGCACGAGGAACACCAGCCGCTCAACCTGCAACGCTCCGTGGTCAAGCCGGCGCCAACATCAACAGTTTGTGGTCGAAGTTGCAGCACCATCAGCGCTCCGTGGTCTAAGTTGCAGCACCATCATCACCGCTCCGTGGCCGAAGTAGCAGCGCCATCCACCGTTCCACGGACTGAAGCTAAGTGCCGTTTTCACCATCCCACGGGCTAAAGCCAAGTGCCATTTCCACTGTTCCACGAACCATGAGCCATAAACACCATATCCATCCTCCAGCTCCTAGGTCGAGCCAAAGTTTCAACGCCATCTCTACCCGTCTCGTGGTCAAGAAAACGAAGCCGTTTCCACTATTCCATGGACTGAAGCCGTTTCCACCATTCCACGGACTGAAGCCGTTTCCACCATTCCACGGACTGAAGCCGTTCCCACCATTCCACGGACTGAAGACGTTTCCAGCATTCCACGAACTGAAGCCGTTTCCACCATTCCACGGACTGAAGCCGTTTCCACCACTCCACAGACTGGAGCTAAGTGCCATCTCTGCTGATCAGTAGCCAAAATTCCAGCGCCATATCCGCTCGTTCCATGGTCAAGCCAGTCATCATCATCATTCTGTAACTAAGGTTGCAACGCTAGCATTAGCATTCCGTAGCCGAACCTGCATCACCAGCGTTAGCACTCTGTGACCAAAGTGGCAGCGCCAACGCCAGCACCCTATGGCCAAGCCGAAATTACGCAAATCCGCCAACGTAAGGATCACAGATTCCTCAAGCCTCCTTCTAAAGGTTAGTCGAATTTTCCTGGAAATCTCTCCATGTCTTGCCTTTTAGATTTTACCCTTGTCTGTCACCATCTCATGCTTACCCCGCAACAATGCCACTGTTACGAGCTAAGCACGGGACTTAATGTCGATGGTGGTTTTTAGTTCAGGGTTAAATTTATAAAAGTCTATCTACCTGACCCGGCATCAGATGTAGTAGACATTGATATGTCTATATTCCGCAGGGAATTTATAGAATATATCAAAATCTGATGAGCACCTATGTCTCTCTTCATATTATATTGAAACTCAAGCTCCTAGATGAATTGTTCACTAGTATAGAGCCTACTGAGTGTATGATCTCGTAGCTGCATTACTCGCAAATGCCGGAGCCTTACTGAGTACTTTTCCTGTTCTATGTTCCCCGGCAGAACCCTTAATATAGGTATGGCATGACGAATTTGTGTTCACTCGCAGTAGAGTAGCACGGATTTCCAAGTACCAAAGTTAAGGCCCTTGCACAAAGTACTCAATCAGGAAGCATACTGCTCTCTGAAAATAAAGAATTCTGTGTCAAACACATAGAATTCAATCAATTTTGTGATAATTCACAAAATTCATGAATCTGACTAATTTGCAAAAAAATTAGGGTTTTGCGCCCTGTGCAGTATATTAGGCCCCGTTGGTCGAAATTATGCTTAAGCAACTAAGCAATTGATCCGCCGCGGATTAGTAGGTGCAAAGTCCTACTCAAAATCAGAAAGCAAAGAATAACGGAGCCGCGGAGAAGGAGCAGCGATGAGAAGAAGCGTGGCCGTACCATAGGCCAGCCGGCGCCACTTGGCCACGCCCCATGCTGCCTAACCGGCCCTTATTCCTCTGTCGACCAATCAGGTCGCTTTAAACTTGCCACACTCCCATGAGTTATGGCTGGGCCCATACTTGTCGGCCCTATTCCCCATCGACCAATCAGGTCGCATTAAACCTGCCACGCGCACCAAAAGGGTAGCCACGCCCATGCTTGGCCGGCCCCTACTTTTATTAACCAATCAGGTTGCTCTAAACCTGCCACAACATTAAAAGAGGTGGAAATTGCGTCAAGTGGTTGCCATGCCAAATTGGCTTCCCAAAACTGCGCCAACATGCCAAACGAGCATGCCGAGCGCACATGCCAAATGTGCCACCTTGCCGCAATAGCACGCCAAACGTGCCAACGCGCCATAAATAACACACCTATGTGCCAACCCACTTTCTGTTCGTAGCCAACGCCACAACAAACTTCAATTTGGATATCCTAACCAGAAGCACGACCATGCTCTAGTGGCGGTGGATGAAGCCCTAATTTATAGTCGTGGCACAGACTATGCCACTTCGGGCCCGCAACATGCCACGAGCCGTGGAAACCCTAATAAAAGCATCACAACATGCCACTCGTGGAAATATTGACTCATGTGGCCATTTTCACATAACGGCCTGGCTATGGTTCTTTTGGCATGGCTCTGGCACAGTTTACATGAAACACCACGGTGCCACAGCCACATGCCGCATGCGCTAATTAGGGTTTCGGCATGCCAAACCCTAATTTAGGAAAAATTGCTACGCCAATCAAGCCAAATAAAATTCCACAGAACATTGGGATTGATGTGGCGACTGGAACTGATGTTACCACACCACATTTGAGTCTTAACACTAATGTGCCAAAATCTAGCGGCCATGCCTACGCCAGGCACTACTTGCACCATCGTGCCACTGGCATGCATAAGCTATGCCAGCCGTGCCACTGGCATGTACGAAACTATGCCATCCATGCAGCAGTGCTACCGGTGTGCGTTAAAAGCGTCGCTACATCATTGGCGTGTGCCAATGGCGCCACTGTGCCATTATCAGGCACCAACAGGATGTGGCCATAATCAATGGCTACCCTTCCTCATGAGATGCAATCTCAGCCGTCCAAGTTCGCCACCGAATTGACGGGCCCGTGGCAAATTTTAGGCGACCAGCCAAGACGAGACTAATAGCATCACATGTTATTTTCTTGCGGCAAGTCTTTTGACTTTGACTTTGCCATACGTAGCAAGCTGCTACACATTTTCTACGAAAACACTCGAGACATCAAACATGTCACAAACTGGGGGATACTCATCAGGGTATTGGTCTGGAGGTTTACAGCGTGTGGCGTGCAATACGCCCGTTATAAGAAAGTGTCAGGAAGCGGGACAGTTAGTGGCGGCAAGAAATAATGGGTGTAAACGGATCCACTTCCTTCATCGTGGAAGCACGGTTTCTGACGGTTACACGTTATTCCACTCTTCCATCACTCAATCGTTCCCACTTCCTACGAGACCAGGGTATGTTTAATTATGACTTGTATAAATAGGTTTCACCTGTTTCCACCAAATAACAAGTTTTGGTCAGAGAACAACACAGTATCCAGAAATCACCAAAGAACTGATAGCTTTTCATTCGGTAAGCCAGTTCCACTTTCTAATACAAGTCATAAAACAGCCACACCTTCAGAATTAACCATTCTGGTCTCAACACCTTCTTCGCTTCCCTCCCTAAGACCAACCCTTCCCCTTCACTTTGTGACCGAAGCAAGCCTGGAACAACCATTTCTAGGTTTAGGCCAGGATTGTACAGATTGATCTGTCGAATCAAAAGTACTCCCGTGCAGTGCATTGTTTAGGGTTTAGGCTTGTTTCTCATCCACACACCCAAAATTACCAAAACCAGCAGAAACAGTTTTCACTCACAAACAAGGCCATGGTGTAAGTACTTTACCGCTTGATTCTTCACAACTTGTATGTATTGATATCATAAACTTCTTAAACTCTCATCTTGATAATCGTCACTCTTGTACTCTTCAACTTGTAAAAATTCTGCTCCTTGTCTTGTTGCTTTACTTGAATATGAAATTTGCTCATTTCTGTACCGTTGCTTGTAAACCTTGAACGTTATCAAGTTTCCTTCGAATTTGTGATGCTCCTCTTTTTGATGATGATGGTGTTTCCATGGACCTGTTGGTGTATAGAGAGATAAAGTGGATGGTGCTAACTGCAAACAAGATTACAAGTGGTATGTAAGTTAGAAATTCGATGTCACCATCATGATTAATAAAATAGCACTCAAGAGATCAAAGTAGTGCTTCTATTGGTGGGAGGTTGGGTAACTCACTATTCTACCCGGAATTAACGTACGGTGACATACACTCTAAAAGCACAAATTTAGACACGTACACAGAAATGAAGGTCGATGTCTCTCATGATGTAACAATGGGTAGTCTCCACTATAGGGGATCACAACTCTAATACCAAATTCAGTTTGCACCTCATTTGCCACAGGCATGGTTAAATCCAACTTTAACTCTCATACAAGCAAGAAACCCGATCACGTCCTCTGGCATCTTTAAGTCCAGTCACTCTTGTGAGAATTTCGATGTAATCTTAGCGACATGTATACTATGTGACTCTAAACTAACTGCAAGTTGGAGTTTTTCATGCACTAATTTACAAAAAAGTTGAAAAATCATGAAAAATGTACAATGCAAGCTTAACCACTCCCCCACACTTAAACTTTACATTGTCCTCAATGTAAATTAAGTCATCCAAGTAGAGTCAAGGTGGGAAATCCAACATGAAATGTGACAAGAAATCAGAAAAATTAAATTCAAGACAAGAAAAAAAATAAAAACAAGACAAGAAATACTCATCCTGTGTGTTGCCTCCCATGTAGCGCTTGGTTTTAAATCCGTCAGCCCGACTATCTCTTTGCAAGATTCACTCCCCATATACCAATAATCTGAAAAGTTGGGGATCCTTCCATGTAACATGTTTTGCAAATACTAGCTTCACAAATATATTAGCAATATAAAACAGAAATGAAGCTATTAACCGATAAAAGTTTCTCCCACACTTATTCTTGTCCACACTTGTAAGTGTATAAAGAATATAGAAGTCGGGAACTTCCATGGTTTCTTGTTCCAAAACCTGCATAGTTTGAGAATCAAGTATCTCTAATGGCGGATATTGAGAAATAAAGCCATTCAACAATATTCTCGAAGCACATACATTCAAACCAATAAGAGGTAAATGAGAAGAATTAATATGCAAAGGGTTAGACAAACCTTCCACAATCTCTTGTAGCACGAAATCATCTTCATCCTTGAAAAACTCAAGTGAGTTATTCACCTCTTTTATATCATGGTCCTCTATCAAACCTTGCAACCATTCTTCGTCCATTTCTGCCTTAACCAAAGTCTTGACATCAACACCTTCGTTACAATCCTTTGCAAGCTCAATTGGGTCTTCCACAATATTAGTCATAACGGTCACATTCTCAACACACTCTTCTTTATTAGACTCAAACCTTGTTGCAAGGAAGTTTTGTAAAACACTAGTTTCATCATACTCATGTACCTTTTGAATAGGTGCTTGATCATTATAAAGATCAAGAGTTGAGTCCACTACACTACTGTCATCAAATATATCCCAAGTTTGGTCCTTTTAAACACAATTGTCCACTTCCTGTTTGTATTCATCAATGCCCTTTCTTAAGTTGGAAACACCTTTTTGAAGCTCTTGGAGTGATCCATCCAAATTCTGAATATAATGTTCCATTTGTTTATAAAGCTCGTTCGACAAGGCAAAAGAAAAATTACTTACTTCAGTATTGCTAGGCCAATTACCTTCCCTTTGAATGGGTGAATGATCATAACTACGATCAAAAGTTGGGCCAAACATACTATGAGCATATTCGGTCGATGAAACTGGCTCCATGCTTGGTTGTCTACAAACTGACTCCATGCTGACCATAAATTATTGCATTTCATCTACCAAACTAGAAGAAATATTAATAGGAGCACAAGTATCATCCACTCTTTGTGGTTGCTCACTTACATACCCACCGTAAGAAGGTTGGAATGTATGAGAACAACTAAAAGGGTACGTGAAGTATTGACCATAACCAAAGGATTGGTTTCGATTGTACTCCCTGTAAGGGCGATAGTTTTCATGTTGTTGAGGTTGAAAGCCGTATTGACTACTCCAATATGCTCCGTCCATAGAAATTGGTACCTGAAACAAGATTCTCAAAACTCAGTTAAGAACCAAAAAATAAGAAAAACTAAAACAAAAATAAGAAACCAAAAACAAATAACAACCCGCTGCCTTCCCGGCAGCGGCGCCAAAAATTTGATCGTTGTCTTATGCGTCAAAAATAAATTACTTTCTCACACTCAAAATCTAAAATATAACAAGGGCAAGAAATGATCGTTCCCACAGAGAGGACTTGGATTGTTATAGGTTTCGATTTCCTATAAAATACTTAGGGGGGGTTCTGATTTTATGAAACTAAAAATAAAAGCAAATAAAGAAATAAAGCACACAAATCAAGATGTGAAGGTATTGGTCAAGGATTTCGTTTTCATTCACTAACATGTTCTTTTCTTAATAACTAGAATTAATATTTAATCTCTCATTATCAAAATCCCTAGGATATCTTGATCGCAAGAATATCCCGCTAATTTCCTCTTGTCATCAACAAACACATTAAAAGATGCGAATATGAATTCTATCTAAGAGAACAACCTAACGTGTAAAAGCGTTAATCAAGTTTAATTCCCTAGATGCATTAAATTCTATGAAATCAGGCCAATCAAAGCAATCGAACGGGTAAAAGCACTAATCCGATTTAACAAAGGTTATGATTCACTTGTGACTACTAGGTTGTATCACTACAAGCAATATTCACAATTATGCTACTTGCAATCAGAAATTTATCACTTTTGCGTATGATAAATTCTAACCTACCAATAGATATGAAAACAAACTCAATCGATTCTAGACTCGACCAAACAAGCATTCAAGTCATATAACAATATTAATAGTGAAACATAAACGATAATATTGAGACAAAACTAATATATTAAACAAGGATTCATGTTATGTGAAATCAACTTTATCCATAACCAAAAGGAAACTAGGTACTCATATTCATGGAGTTCATAACAAGAATACAGAGAAGAGTCATGTTCAAAACCCTAGAATAAAAGTAGTAGTCGAGATTAAAAGAGAGCCTATGAGAAAGGAAAGGTCTTGCTTTTATATCATGTTTGTTCACCTTCAAATCAACTCTCGTAACTAGCTCAGCCCATTGCCAAAACTGAATCTCAGACAACCCATTAGCCAGGTCCAAGTTCATCTGAGTACAAGTGAGTCGGGTCGGATCACTGAGTCAACTCACCTTATTAGAAAATCTGGCAGAGTTTCCTTTCTTTTTAGGCAATTTTCCTTGCGAATTTCTTCTCCCCTGCAAACCTAACATTCATCTAATTAAAAATTCATTCATTCTATTCCCTGTAATGCACAACCTCATTACCAATTCCTGCTTGTTCTTGTGTTCAACTGCAACCTTGCCTTCAACTCATTCCACCACCAACAACACCAGCCTCGATCACTCTGTAGCTCCATGAGCCCATTCAGACCAGCATCCATCTTACTGCCAAAACTTCAATATAAACCAACAACATCGTACTAGCATTTCTTGCGTCTTTTATGAAATTGCATCTCCTTTTCTTGTATTTCGGCAAAGCCGCAGCACCATCATCTGCAACTTCCTTGCTTGTCTCATAACATCAGTAACTGACTCTTTCCAAACTCATCAGCAACAGCTCTTGCTTCTGCCATTCCTACAACATCTTCTCACAGCTCTAACTTCTATTACCTCTGCAGCTTCAACTGTTGGTCATCTCTCCCATTTCTGTAGAGCCACAACAAATTCAGCACGACCAACTCAAGCCAGATCTCCTTGACATCACAACATCAAAACTCATCCATAACCCCATCTGCAGGTTCTTGTTCACTTTCTTGGTCTCCATCTTTGGCAAAAATAACCCGCAAACTCCATGACAATCCACGACAGAAATGATGCACTCGACCACTGTGTAGACTACCACAATATCAACTCTGGCAGCACACATCTACCAGACCATTTTTTATTAGCAACAACAAACCTTAACTTGAACTGAAGTTCTATCTTTATGACCAGTGTTGCACCTATTTCAGCTGTAAAGCAACAATATCACCAGCGTGTAGCTACACTTCCTTATAACTCATCTAAACCACAACATCTCAACCTCAAATGACATCATTAGCTCACTAGTCTTCTCCCCTTCTCAGCTTACAATTCCTCCGGCAATCCTTGTAACTCTATAATACACAATTAGGCCAATAACAACTTGTAGCTTCCTATTCTTCTTCTACTGCTCACAACAAGCACCAATATCACCAGCTTGCAACTGTTCCCAGCAGAACCACGGCTGCACCATGAGTTCCCTTGCTCTCTGCATCTCAATTTCACAGACCCATTGGCTCAAACAAAATTCCCATTTTCTTCCATCTGATTTCAGTATACCCCCAAGCACAAATTACCTGTAACAACATCAAACCACAACTGTGTGTATTTCTTGGCTTCAATTCTTCTTTAGTTCTCTCTGAATTCGAGATTTGACCATTACCCATCTGTAATTCATCCGCAATTCTCCATTTAAACTCTGAATCAGCTTACAAATCTTCATCTCCATGAAACCCTAGATATCAACTTCTCTGACTTCTCGATCTAACCACCACAACCATCTCTTCCATTTCAACTGAACATCACATATTCATCTTCTCGATTTAATTTAACTCTCTCTCTCTGTTCTTCTTCTCGATCTCTCTCGGCAGTAACAACAACCGTTTTTTCACATCTCCCAAATTCATCTCAGATGAAACCACTGATAGGATAAACTCTGAATTTCAGGTCTTGTGTAGGAATGGTTGTGGATATATGCACCCCAATGAGGTAGATAAGGGCCAACCAATAATTTCTATAGACACCCGCTTATTAGATAGGGGCCACCAAGGTCTGCCCCTTGCTTTTCCAGACTACGCTGCAGTGGTTGTCTCCTTTCTCCTCCATTGTGCTTCCACTAGCATTTGCACATGAAATGGCGCTTTTTTCCTTTTACGCTCCGAATATACGATTTCTCCTTCTTTTGCTTCAAATGACTCCAATGTACCTAAACACTCAAAAGCAAACATAAGATACAAAATTTACAAGAAAAGTAGAAAAGAAAGCATAAACAATAGATAAATATCAAGGTGTTTAAGACACCTATCAAGCTCCAGTAATGACAACATTGTACTCCTCCCATTCATAGAAAGTGAAAGTGAAGATATTTGTGGCTCTTTGTTTTTGTTGAAAATGGCCATGTCTCCAAGCCATCGTGAGTTCCAGATGCACCTTACCAAAAGTTAATGGGGATTCACACAGAATCTTACCAATAAAATTTTTCTCCCATTTCTTGATTCCTTTGCTTAAATTGAACTTTGGGTATCTGATAACCCCTCTGATATCCTCACTTTCCTCTAAATTTGTAGAATTAATTTTTCCTATGATTTCAGCTAAATCTCCACAAGAAAAAGAACTAGCCGACATGATTGAATTAATGAGGAGAAAAGTAATGATGATGAAGGTGAGAGCAAACCAGGTAGTTAACCTCCAATTTATAGTTTGGTTGCGTGATTTACAATTGAGACGTGTAAGTTTCTTCAGAATGTTTGCTCCAGCTTTTCCACTTTCAGAAAGATTGCTCTTAGTGTCCAATTTTTTTTCTTCCGATGATACATTTTTTGAGGAGATTGAAGGAATCTTTTGAAATAAGCATCAGAGCATGGCTTGCAACCACTTACATCCATAACGAGGGATCAAGAGGGGATAGGACCAACGGTAGGAGACAACGAACAGGGGTAGCAGACCAGAAAAGCTCAGCAATACCTGCTAAACATAATACAGAAACCTAAATTCATTAAATGGAGAGAACAAACAAAGTGAAAAGGGACAATTTATCAAACATTTAAGATGCCATATGGAAGAAAAGGATAAAACAAAACAAAACACACCTAAAGAAAAGAAGAAATTGGAAGAAAATGATCAAAAAGAAGGAAGAAGGAGTTAATTAGGACATGCAAACAAGATTAGAAGTGAAAAAGAGGTAAATCAAAGATCATTGTTACTGAGTTGAAGGCGATTTATTCGCTGAGTTGATCGACAGATTCGCTAGCGGCATACAAACTGAAAGAAACTTCGAGAGGAAGGGTCAAATGTATAATATATTTTAATTACCAGCAATTAAAGCATATCCCCTTGAAAATATTATTAGTTAATGTGCTAGACTAATAATAGAAGTTTTCTAAGAGAGTTTTCGGAAATATGGTTTGGTAATTAATTGGAAATATGAAAAACGAAATTAGGTACTTTAATGTTAATATCTTGAGAATATTTCCGGTTTTGGAATTTCCTTGTTGTCCAAACAACCTTGGTCTACAAATACTTGAGTTTGCATTTCTTCCAAACTATCCTAAGAGCCAAGCAAACTTCATTCTTGTTGTATCTAGTGGAGCCATCTATCCGGAGAGGAAAGTACCCTAATTAGGCAAAATCATACTGTGGGATCAAGAAGCTTTACGAGTACCTCTGGTGGGAAACTAGATAATTGCATTGTTATTTTAGTTTTCGATTATTAATTTGATTGACTAGCGGTTGTTGAAACTTTGATTGCACCTAGTTTGTTTATTCTTGAGAACCTTCTCTTCTGATATAAGGCTCACTCAAACTAGATCAAAGTATCGACGGAATCTTTAGAACCATTTTCGGATCTAACAACATCTTGTGATAATCCATTGCTAACAAATTCCGTTTTCTGTGTGATTGATCACAAGAGGATTCAAGTTGTGTTTTGCAGGTTTTATTGAAGACGATGAAGCTTTTCTTATTAGTTTTCGTATCTTGTGAATTGTATGCACAAATCTTGATCGGTTGGGATCCAACTAGAATCGTGTTTATCTTTGATAGACTTAATTGGTTAGTTGCATGAGATCGACATCACCTTATAGTTTCTCTTTAAGATCTATATTGATTGATTGAAAATCTAGAGTTTGGTTATTTCAGTAATCAAAGTTTAGGTTAATCTAACCAGAAAAAGGAGTTTATTCGTTTAAACGGAAGATCCTTTGCCAACGACTCATAATATCTTATTACCAAGAATGAATAGAGTAGTTACCAAACATATTTATCCTTTACTGTTTGGAATACGATCAAAAGGATTGGTGATTCACGTGCGTGACTTTAGAAGTCGAAGACGCAGAGATACTGAGGAAACTAAGTAGCTAGGGGTAGTCTACTTGGTCTCAACTATACGAAGTTGGTATTAGATATTGTATAGCGGCTTAATTTTGAGAGTATTCAAAAATGGACTGGGTCCCGGGGTTTTTCTGCATTTGCGGTTTCCTTGTTAACAAAATCTTGTTTTGTCATTTACTTTGTTTTCCGCATTATAATTAAGTAAATTACACACGTACGTTAATCTGAATTACTTGACATTGATCCTAATAGTCTATCGGTTATTACCGTAAATATTGTCAAGTAAATATCTTGTTGTTTTATTGTTTCGACTCGTCCATATACAATCACACAAGGTATATGACTTAAGTTTTATTGTCTCGACTTTGTCCATAGACAATCACTTAAGTTACAGGACTTATAGGTTGACATATAAAAGATTGTGGTGTATTTAGGTACCCTCGTCTTTTCTACTGGTATCAAAGCAGGCAAACACGAGATCTAACAATATGTATTTGGTGCAATATAACCTATAAGATTTGAATCAAATGAATGATTCAGTTAACGTCTTGCAAGATTGCGAATACTCAAAAGTGGAGAATTTTACTACATCGTTAACTCATGATCCAGGAGTTAAGGCGATCAATAATAAATTTGAGTCTAACTCTGATGTCAAAGAAGATGCTGAAAAAGAGTTGGTAAAACTCCTAAAGCCTATCAGATCTTTGTCTACTAGAATATTATTATTAAAGACAAAATATAATCTTCTTAGACAAGAGATCGGAGAAAAAAACATACAACTAAATATTCTAGCCAAAGAGAATATGGATCTCACTGTCAAAGTAGAAGCTCTTGATAAATCTTTCACTCAAGAACAAGAGGTTCATTCTAAGACTCAACGTAATGATTCTGTTATAATTTCTTATGATGAAGAAACCAAAAGTCCTTGCTCGACTTTTACAGATTGTGATAATATGACTTGTGTAATCACATCTGAAACAAATCATGATGATAGAATTAGTTTGCTCAACTACTTCAAGTCAAAAGAGAATGAAAAATCTACGTTTACTGCTATTAATGATCAAACAAATCTAGTTCAAAGGATACTTTGAATCGGTTTCGTGAAAAAGATCATAAGGAATATAGCTTTCAGTCGCTTGACAAGAAACTTGTACTTCTACAAAATACTCTTGTAAAAGTTTTAAAAGAAGTATCTTGCCTTAAAAGATTGAAAGATCATTCCTCAGTAGAAAGACATTATGTACCCCAAACTGATAAAATCAACTCAAAAAATTCAGATGAAAGAGTTGATAATCACTTCGGGAAAAAGGTTCCACCTCAATCATGTTGGAAAAGTCTCTGTCTACATGAAGGTAGTTCACCTACTGAAAATTTCCAGAAGAAAGGAAGGAGATAATTTCTGCTAGAGAAACAATCAGAGATGGATTAAAAAAAATCGATAATTGTTTCTGACGATCAATGTACACAGTAAGGAAATCCTTAAAATGAGAAAATCATATGAAAAATCTCATTAACATAATTAAAAGAGATATATCTATCTATGAATATTCTCACATCAATTCATTTTTTCCTCATGATCAAACTTGCATCACAAGGAAAGATCAACTTATTGGGAGAAAATACTTTGGGCATAAACCTCCAAAGAGGAACATGAACTATGCTTCTGATAGTCGTTGTAAGTATGAAAATACTTATTCCGATACAACTTAGTTGTATAGAGTTTATGTAACCTCATCCGGATTTGTGCTCATAATTTTCAGGATGAGGAAGCACATAAAACGAGAGCATATATTGTGTTTTTATCATAAAATCTTATGACAAAAAATGGAAACTGCGAATCCATATTCTCTAAAAAAGGGCGGGTTCATGTTAACACTGATCTTCTGTAATTAGAGTTTTAGTATATTCGGATTTTAATGTTACCATATAATCTTCCTAGCATGAGGGTTTCAGACAATATCTTATGGAAATAAAATATATATTCTGTATATTTTATAGGAAGCTTTGGTATTTTCGGTCTGAAGGCCATTTTCTTCCAAGAAAATTCCCTCTTGCTTGTATTAAGAAACCCTGGTCAAGAAGCTCTACAAGAACCGTTGGTGGGAAACTAGATAATTGCATTGTTATTTTAGTTTTTGATTATTAATTTGATTGACTAACGGTTGTTGAAACTTTGATTGCACCTAGTTTGTTTATTCTTGAGAACCTTGCCTTCTGATATAAGGCTCACTCAAACTAGATCAAAGTATCAACGGGATCTTTAGAACCATTTTCGGATATAAAGACATCTGAGAGGTGTCTTAAACAACTTGATTTATTATTTATTGATTATGCTTTCTTTGTTATTTTTCTTGTAAAATTATGTATTTTACGTTGCTTTTGAGTTTTATAGGTGTTTTGGAGTCATTTGGAGCAAAAGGAGTAAAGATCATCCATTTTGAGCATGAAGGATAATCTGGTCATTGCGCAGGCAAGTGACGGACGGAGTCCAACTTTGGATAAGGGGCAGTCACCTTCTAATAGTGTGATGGCTGGGTGCAGGTAAGAAGTGGGTGTATAAATCCATTTCTCTTACTGCCCTAAGAACTAGGTCGAACCTCACCACTCTCCATTCCTCGGTTCTCTCCTCACCAAGAAAAGAGCAGCTGCACCTCCATTCATCGCCGGCAAGCTCAGTTCGATTCCATGAACTAAGATCGAAGTTGGGTTTCATTAAATTTGAAGTTCCAGCGAATTACTAAGAAGGATTTGAGATGGATTGATGATTCAATGCAGTTGATTTAGTATTGATGAACTATTAGGGTTGAGTTATAAGGGTTTTGAAAGATTCAGAGAAATGAGGAAGAAATTAATGAGTTCTTGATATAGAAATCAGGGAGACGAAAGAAGCTGTTGCTGTATATGAATTGAGTAGCAGTGAGAGATGTATTTGAGTGCTGAGTTCGAGTTGAGTTCGATCTGAGATAAATACGAATCATGAAGAGTGTGGTTGAATTCGTGATAGATTTGGACTGTGCGTGTGCTACAGGAAATTGCAGATGAATTATGGTTTCCTCTACAGATTAGTGGTGGTTTTGAGTTGTTCATGGTGCTGTGATGAAGAGGTGCAATTCAGTGAAGGAGCTGTTGGTATGAAGAGTGTGGTTGATGATTCGAGTCTGTTGGTGAATAACTGAAGCTGTGGAGAGTTGATTGAATTGGGTATTGTGGTTGCTGCTGTTAAAGTTTATAGCTGAATGGATAGTGATTCAGGTGGGAAGCTGAGCAGAAATTGGATATTGGTGAGCTGCAGCAGAGGAAGTAATGGCTAGTCTGGTGTGATTGAATAAATTGCAGGTGGTTTGGTGGTGCTGTAAGGCAGATGAGAAGCTGCAGCTGAGGGCACATCTGTTGTTGCTGTTGATTGTCATGGGATGTAGCTGCTATGATTTCAGATGAGGAAAGCACAAAGAAGAAGTGGTGTTGTTGTTGTTGTAGTGAGTTGCTCGAGGAGTAAAGTCAGGGAGTTGCAGAATGGTTGCAGCTGGCTTGAAACAAACAGTGTGAGAAATGGGTCAAGAATGTTGCTGAGCTACAGAGAATGTATTGGTGGTGCTGTGTGTTGAGTAAGTGTGCAGCTACAACAGAATGATGGAAGATGCAGTTGCTGTTGGTGACAGAAAATAGCCAAGAGGTGTAGCCGTGAACACGCAGAGTGAGTTAATGGGTCTGTGATGCACAAGAGTTGATTGCAAAGGAGTTGAAGCTGGATTGGTGGTCACTGTAAAGGATGTACTCAGGTTCTGCATTGGTTTTGGGCCTTTTGGCTGAGGCGATTATGGAGTTGTGATGCTGTTTGTTGTTGGTTACTGCAAAGAGCTGCTGCAGGAAATGAAACTAGCAGATACCAAGAGAAGCAGCAGCTGTTTATCAGTTTATGATGTTGGTTTATGAAGAGATGTTGGTGAGCTGAATGGTGCAGTGTAGAAGAAGGAACAGGTGTGTACTGCTGTTGGCTTGAAGGAAAGACGGTGAGTACTGGTGGTTGCGGAGCTGTCGCTGGTACAGTGAAACTGAATCAATGATGCAGTTGACAGTGGTTTGAGTTCAAGTTGGCAACAGAATGAGAATGAATTGGTAATGTCAGTAAGTAAAGGAGATTGCAGGTGGGAGGTGTTAGTGGCCTGAAAATCAAGAACTGAAGTCCTCTTGAGGTGTTGCAATAGATGAATGTTAGGAACTGTATGAAATGGCTTGATTAAATGTGCAGGGAAGAGCCAGAATTTGGCCAGGAAAACAGCCAGAAACAGATGAGACTTCGCTGGATTTTCTTTCCAATGAGTCGACTCAGTGATTCCCGATCCGACTCACCTGACCAGCTCGATCCAGAGAAGGACTTGGACCTGTATTGACCAGGCTGTGGCTGCTAGTGGGCTGGATTGTGGTCAGGCCTTGGTCGAGATGTTGGAAGTCTGATGTTTTAGGAAGACCGACTCGCACAACAAAGGGAGATATATAAGCTCTCTAATTCTCATTGGTCGACCAAAGGGAGACCTTCTATAGGGTAGCTCATATGGATTTTGTCCGTCACACTTTTATGGTCCTCAAAATTGAGTTCCAAAAAAAAAAATTGATTTTCCAAAATTGATCAATTCTAGATCGTTTTGCTTCAAATTTTTTTGCAATAAACAGATCTTAATCATAATATATCTCATAAATCGAAAGAACTATCGAAAAATATCATCCATGATCAAATAATTTCTTGATTGAAATTTCATTGAAAAAAAGTGTTTTCTTAAAATTTTGATTTTTCAATTTTCATAAATAATACGTCGATTTTCTTCTAAAATCTACCCCAATATA
This sequence comes from Papaver armeniacum, assembly GCA_023531295.1. NCBI lineage: Eukaryota > Viridiplantae > Streptophyta > Magnoliopsida > Ranunculales > Papaveraceae > Papaver > Papaver armeniacum. Next base: position 23,887 of record JAJJWW010003629.1, read on the forward strand.
GTTTATAATCGCTTAATTTTATATGGGTTGAAAGGAATTTTGATAAATTTGATCAAAATCGAAAAAAAAATTGTTTGAAAAAAACCCAGAAAAACGGGTCGCGCGCTGTTGATTCGGGCGGGGAAGAAAGGCTCCATGGGTTATTTTGTAACACATATAATCATTACAAATTCCGTGACCGAGACCGTTACTAAGAAAGGCTCCATGGGTTATTTTGTAACACATATAACTGTTGCGGATATTCTTTTGAACCGTGGTCAAATAGTTTATAATTAATATATCTGTTGCAATTTTTTTGTTTTTCTTGGGCGACCCCAACTGCTGCAGCAGTAATCTAGTCTATTAATTTATCATCTCTTCTACTACTTTTATTTTAGGGTTGAGAAACATGACAGTTATTCTATTTCTTCTTGTTATGAATTCTATGAGTATGAGCTAGATTTTATTATTGGTTAAAGATGTAGTTGGATTTTGAAAACAAGTTTTGGATTTTATGGATTAAGTTTTCTCTCATAATTATCGTTCAATTTTTACTGCATGATTGATGTATTGCAATATGATTGAATATTTGTTTAGTTAAGTTTGATTGAACTTACATCCATATATAGCTAATTTAGGATTTATCATCGAGCGATAATCTTGAATATGAGTAGCATGATATGATTACGGATGGTAGTGATACTTTCTTGTAATCTTGTAATCATATGTAGAAATTGACCTTTGTTCGAATTGTTTGCGCAATGTATTTCAACTAGAAATAACCCGTGCTGTAACGACACGGCATGAGATGGAATAATTTTTGGTTAAAATAATTTTAATAATTACCACACACTATGAGGCTTAATTCTATCCATGAGAACTTGTACACATGAATATCTTAATCCAAATAATTATAAATTCGGTTACACTTAAGTAATAGTATAATAATTCCTCACAATATTCTTTAGACTTAAAATAATAGTTTTTGATAAAAATTCCCGTTAATCGTTTTTTTCCCCTTAAATAATGATCACGGGAATTTGGGTGCCGCGTTTTAAATTTCATTGAGGTGTTCGGTTGTTTTAATTGTGTATTTTTAAATATGTAATTATTCTAATTCTATAGTTTTGTAAATTCAAAAAACTGATATTACATTTCGTTTAATGAAACTTCATTTTGGTTTGGATTTTAGGATGTAAAGATTGATTAGAATGCATGACTAATATTTAAAAAATATAAAACATTAGCTCGATTCGGATCGCTATAAAAATATACTCATGTTTCGTCAATCATTGGAAATTCCAAAGTAGTGACTTCGTTGGTCGCCATGAAATCAACCTCTTCCCATTTTCTTGCAACACGAAACTTGAGTACTTCAGGTTTGTTTTCATCGCAATTATGTATTCTTGAAAAGGAATCAAACACGTTTTGGGCAACGGATTTTATGGGACTACAACTAATCATGTTTGACATGTTGATACTCTGACGCTAAAAAATTTACCAATAAAATAAGTTGGAAATGAGTGAATGCGGTTGAAAGTGTGTGGTTGAAGAAATACACTCCTCTATTTATACGCGTTCATTGGATAATTGTAATTAGTGACACTTTTAATTTTTTTGACGTTTTTTTGTTTTTGGAATGGGCTATTATGTGTTAATCATAAAGCAGTCGTTTCTGTGCATGCAGACTTTATAGAATAGGCGTTTTTATATCTTATTTATGGGTAAGTATTTCTCATGATCGTGGGAGGATAATTAGGGGAGTAAATAGAGTAGGAAACTTAAGTGAAAAAATTAGAGTTAGCCCTAATTTCGGTCATTGATAGATGAGGATATTTATTTCTGGTCTAATCAAAAGAGGAAAAAAGTGAGATGTACACCTCAATTACCCGGTGCATGTCCTAAATTTTAGCCCCAATTATGATGGCCCTTTTTGTAACGTTTGCTGGTGTAGAAACAGACCACCAGGAGGACACAAAATCTAAACCAACGATGAACTTGGTGAGCTTGGTAATTGTACCTTAGCAGGCCCGATCAAGATTTTCTTCTTTTTGTAACGTTTCCTCTTTGAGTTTCTCTTCATTCTGTTTGTTGTCGATCAAAAAAAAAAAAAAAAAAAAACTCAATCAAGGTTTTTTGCTCTTCTTTTTGTTTCGGTTTCTCTTCTTTTTGTTTGTGTTGAAGATTTTGATTAAACTATTCATGGCATTAAGATCTGATGAAAAGATAGTCATGATCTTGATCAAGAATGTTCAAATGTTCCCAAGAATGCTAAATTTGTTATGGATGAAAACAAGGATCATTTTTCGATTGGTTAAATGTCTCAAACGAATTTTTTGTTTGTTATGGATGCTAGAAAATTATTCTAAAGTTCTTTGTTCTTTGAGTTTCACACATTGTAACTCTAATGTTATATTTATTTTGCAAGTTGATGAGGGTTGGCTTATTCGATGGCTAGAATTAAAATGAGGCCTATGACGGAAGAGTAAATTTTTGGTGAGTCATTTTTGGAACACTAAGAGGCAGCGGGTTGTTATTTGTTTTTGGTTTTTTTTTTTTTTTTTGTAGTTTAGTTTTTATTTTTCTTTTTGCTTTTCTTATTTTCTGGTTCTTAATCGAGTTTTGAGAATCTTGTTTCAGGTACCTATTTCTATGGACAGAGCATATTGGAATAATCAATACGGCTTTTAACCTCAACAATATGACAACTATCACCCTTACAAGAAGTACAATCAAAACCAATTCGTTGGTTATGATCAAAATTCCACGTACCCTTTTAGTTATTCTCATACATATCAACCTTTTTACGGTAGGTATATAAGTGAGCAACCACAAAGAGGGGGGGGGGGGGGATACTTGTGCTCATATTCATATTTCTTCTAGTTTGGTAGATGAAATATAGCAATTTATGGTTAGCATGGAGTTCGTTTGTAGACAACCAAGCATAGATCCAGTTTCATCGACCAAAATATGCTCATAGTATGTTTGGCCCAATTTCTGATCGTTCACCCATTCAAAGGGAAGATAATTGGCCCAAAAATACTGGAGTTAGTATTTCAGATTCTACTTTTTCCTTATCAAACGAGCTTTACAACCAAATGGAACACTGTATTTAGAATTTGGATGGATCACTCCAAGAGCTTCAAAGAGGTGTTTCCGACATAAGAAATGGCATTGATGAATACAAAGAGGAAATGAACAATTGTGTTGAACAAGACCAACCTTTGGAGATAGTTGATGACATTAGTGTAGTTGACTCAACTCTCGACCTTAATAATGATCAACCACCTATTCAAAAGGTACATGAGTATGATGAAATTAGTGTTCTCAAGAATTTCCTTGCAACAAGGTTTGAGTCTAATGATGACGAGTATGTTGAGAATGAGACCTATTCGATACATATTGTGGAAGACCCAATTGAGCTTGCAAATGATTGTAATGATGTTAATGTCGAGACTTTGGTTAAGGCAGAAACGTACGAAGAATGGTTGCAAGGTTTAATAGAGGACCATGATACACAAGAGGTGAATAATTCACTTGAATTTTTCAAGGATGAAGAGGGATTCCGTGCTACAAGATATTGTGCAAGGTTTGTCTAACCCTTTGCATATTGTTTTTTTTATTTTACCTCTTATTGGCTTGAATGTGCTTCGAAAACATTGTTGAATGACTTTGTTTCTAGATATCCGCCATTAGAGATGCTTGATTCGCATACTATGCAGATTTTGGAACAAAAAACCGTGGAAGTTCCCGATTTTTATATTCTTTAAGAATAAGTGTGGAAGAAACTTTTATCGGTCAATATCTTCGTTTCTGTTTATATTACTAATATTTGTGCGAAGCAAGTGTTTCCAAAACAGGTGCTATGGGTGGATCCCCAACTTTTCAGATTGTTGGTGTATGGGGAATTTGTCTTGCAAGTCGGGATGACGACTTTAAACCAAGCGCTAAGCGGGAGGCAACCCATTGGTTTTGTATTTCTTACCTTTCATTTTGATGTAGGCATAAACTCCTACTTTTAGAGATTTTTGAACAATTTAGAATGAACACTACCCTTTCTAAGTAGATGGAATTTTTTCTTGATGATGAGGTATATATTGGCTGAGTTGGGATTAGATGCCAACTAAATATCTTGTTTAGAGTTTATCCTCTATTGTTCAAAAGTAGTTATGAGTTGGAGTATCAGTTTTGTAATTATATTCCTATGTTTTTATTTTGTAATTATATTCCTATGTTTTTATTTTTTATTTCTTTTTGTGCGTTTTAGATATGAGTTGTAGTAGTGAGAAAGTAATTTATTTTTGACGCATACGACAATGATCAACATCTTGTGATAATCCATTGTTAACAGACTCCGTTCTGTGTGTGATTGATCACAAGAGGATTCAAGTTGTGTTGTGCAGGTTATTATTGAAGACAAACGAAGATCTGAAGATGACGAAGTTTTTCTTATTAGTTTACGTATCTTGTGAATTGTGTGCACAAACCTTGATCGGCTGGGATCCAACTAGAATCATGTTTATCTTTGATAGACTTGATTGGTTATTGTGTGAGATCGGCATCACCTTATAATTACTCTTTGAGTTCTATATTGATTGATTGCAAAATTAATCAAAATTTAGGTTGATCTAACCATACAAAGGAGTTTATTAGTTTAAACGGAAGATCCTTTGTCAACGACTCATAATATCTTATTACCAATATTGAATAGAATATTTACCAAATAGATCTATCCTTTACTATTTGGAATACGATCAAAAGGATTGGTGATTCACGTGTGTGATTCTAGAAGTCGAAGGCGCAGGGATACTGAGGAAACTAAGTAGCTAGGGGTAGTCTGCTTGGTCTCAACTATACGAAGTTGGTATTAGATTTTGTATATCGGCTTAATTCGGAGAGTATTCAAAACTGGACTAGGTCCCGAGGTTTTTCTGCATTTGCGGTTTCCTCGTTAACAAAATCTTGTTGTGTCATTTACTTTGTTTTCCGCATTATAATTAAGTAAATTACACACGTACGTTAATCTGAATTACTTGACATTGATCCTAATAGTCTATCGGTTATTACCATAACTATTGTCAAGTAAATATCTTGTTGTTGTATTATTTCGACCTCATCCATAAACGATCACATAAGGTATATGACTTAAGTTGTATTGTCTCGACTCTGTCCATAGACGATCACTTAAGATACCGGACTTATAGGTTGATATTTAAAAGATTGTGGTGTATTTGGGTACCCTCATCTTTTCAAAGACGACTATCATGTTATTTCTCACACTGAGTTTGAACATTTTAAATAGACCATTTAGCTGGGCACCTCAACTCCTATAACCAAGAGGTTTGTTTCGATCCCACTTAGATTGGTTAATGTTATCCTTAATTTGCACAAATTTCTAAACTTTGGAGTTTATCATTCAAAAAGTTTAAAAATCCCTAGCGAAAGTAAATTCTCATTGAACTTGCTTTCGAGAGTAGTGTTTGTACCTTCCAACTTATTATTTTCATGCCGGAATGAACTCCTTTTCCCTCCTTAGTTCTTTTTGACACCATTTCCACTTAAATAAATAAAGAAAATAGAAAATAAGAGTAATACAAGGTAAAATGCAAGAATCATAACAACTATTAGTATGGATTTGACACTCTAAACGTGTAAATTAAGCACCTATCAATATCACACTGACTAACCAGCAGTAAGTTGTCTTGCTTCGATCCTCTCAATAAAAGTAACTTTTGGCTCTCATATAGCTACCATCTATGAAGCACGGACACCTCAAAACTGGTGACGTATCCGTGTCGGACGCTGTATCAGTGTCGGACACTTGGGGATACGTATCAGACACCCCATTTAAAGTGTCCCTTTTTATTAATTACGAAAATGGTAGGGGATACTTTTGGGATACTTCTCGGATATTCTAGAGGGGACACTTCTTATAGTATAATATATATATATATATATATATATATATATATATATATAATATTGCCAAATATTTATATACAGAATATGTTAAATATTTTTAGATATGTAATATATTCGTATTTATCAAAAATTATTCTATAGAAGCAGTATATAAATGTCTAACCCTAACATTCTTATTCAATATTGATGAGTGATGGGTTATCTTTTTTTTTTTATCTATTTTTTTTTGATATTCCAGATAGTAATTTAGAATTTTCTTACTTTATGCGATTCTTTTCACTATTAATAAATTAAATATTTTTTAATTAATACACGTATCCCGTATCCCCATTTTTTGAAAATAGACGAATCCCCGTATCAGTATCCCCGTATCCGTATCCCCGTATCAGTATCGGTGCTTCATAGGCTACCATGTATGCCTGAGTGACGTCCAATAGCAGAGGAATGGATGAAATATAAAATATGTCGTCTTAAGTTGGTAGTAGCGCCCATATATATCCTGCCTTTATATCCGAGAATGCCTTCACTATAAGTATAATTAAGTATTGGCTAATAATTGTGGTATAAGTTGAGAATCTACAACATCATTTGCATAGTTTTTTTTTTTATGATGTCTTGACTCTTGAGCCCGTGTAGGAGTGGAGATAGCCATGAAGCTGCATCTAGAAGTAGAAATATCAACAAATAGTCTGGAGATAGCATCTGCAACTTTGTTTTCCAATCCTTTATATAATGGATAGTGCATTCAAACCCCAAGAGTTTCGTGAGCCACATTTACTGTAATATAAAATGGCTTCATGTGGAAAGCAATCTGTAAAGACCCTCAAGCTGGTCAACACTATTAGACCGGTCAAGTGTCGAATTAGCCGATAATAACTCAATTAGTCTAGCACGAACGTTAATTAATAGAAATTAATCTAACAACGATCTAGATACGAAATTAGTACCGTCGGATAGATATCGAAAAGTTACGCAGAATGGACTACTCGAACGTGTCATTCGGATATCAGATGAAGGAGATATCATCAGATTTGTTGTAGGGAGAATTTACATCTAGACCGAGTGGCTGCCCGTATCAATTGAGTGAGTGCCTTTATCATGGGACGCTGACCTTATCACCAAAAACGTGTCGACTCGAGAGAAGACTTTCACTTGCTCTTTTCTTTTTCTATTCTCTTCTTCTTCTTCTTTCTTTCTTCACTGCTTTCTTCTCTTTCCTCGTTCTTTCTCTTTCGCGAGCGCGTGAGAGATTAAACGAAGGTTTGATGGTCAGTAGAAGGTGGAGAAGACTATGGTTTAGTTGATGGTGATTGTGAGGTTGTCTGTAGATGATTCAACTCGAGATAAAAGAATAAATCAGAAGTCAGGGTTTCGGGATGATAAAATTGATTGAAGAATTTCGTGGAATTGAGAATGAAATCGATCAATTAAGGATGGGTGTTCACTGTTATTAACAAAGACGAAGATTTGTTAGTCAATTTTAGATTCACAGTGAAGGGGTGAAGAAATTAGGGTTTGTATGATGAACTCAGAGAAGCTTTTGAAGATGAATTTGATGTTTTAGGAAGATGATTGAAGATGGGTTTGTCACAAATCAAGAGTTAAGGTTGAATTTCAAGCTGAGAATGATGTCCTTACCCAAATCAGGTAATTTAGGGTTTTCTTGATTTAGATATGATTTATATGAATTCGGTTAAGAGTTGATGAATCTGATCTGGGTTTGTTTAATTGAAGTTGTTCTGATTATATAGAGTTCAGTTTTGGTTTAGTTATGAAATTAAGATTTATATTTGGGGTTCTGTTAATTGAGATTTATGAAGAACAAATGGTTGTTGTTGGTAGGATTAAGTTTTTTGTGGTGGATGTGTTTGTGTTGAACTGAAGTTATGGGATGTGGTCTGAGAGTTGAATTGATGATACAGATGTAGATTGTTGAGTATCGTATGCATTAGGGATTTCAAGATATGGGTGTATGTAGTCGTATTGAACTGAACTTGGTGGGGTTGTAATTCAGGGAGGTAGTCTGGAATGTAGAAGTTATTTGTTGTGAATATTAGTAGCAGAACTAATGTTGGTGTTGGTGTTCTTTGGTAGTGATGAAGTTAATTGTATTGGTGGCTTTATAGTGTTGAGTTGTTGGTGGCAATGAAGGTGGTTGTAACCGAGATGTCTTTGGAGTTGAGGTCGGAGTGGTGTGGATGGTTGTGAATGAATGAATTACATTGTTGTCTGAGATGACTTGATTGCATGGAGTGGTTTAAGCAGGAGTTGCTGCCAGAGATAAGGGAAGCTAATTTGAATTGCAGAGATGGTAATTGAAGAACTGAAATAGGGGATGTTGGATTGAGTTACAAGTGTAGGCGTTAGTTTTGGTTGGTGGTGAATTGAATACGGACTGCAGATGGAATGAAATGGTGTTGATGTATGTGTTTATGTTAATAACACATGTTGAGAATTTGTTGAGATGAAGGAGTTAGGAAGGTGTACGAGCTTGTTGAATTGGTGGTAGGGGTTTTGTCAGTCACGAGACATGGAAGAAAGATGTGATTGTAGAAGGAGTGTTGCCTAGAGCGGCCTTTGTTGGTAAGTTGAATCTTGTAATTGCTTTTGTGTTGCAAGTTTGATTTAAGTGATTATATAAAAGTTTGATAGAATTTAAATGTTAATGAAATAGAATTGAAATGAAGCCTTGGCAGGGAGGAATAGTTGCTTAGCTTGAGCTTAGCTTGGTGTGTTAATTCTTGTGATGCACCATTATGTTTTAGTTCGATTTCTGGCTGCGCAGTGGCTCGAGTTTAAACCTTTGGCCGTCCTGACTGAAGTTATTGATCGACTCAAATTAGTTCTTGTCGACTTAGTCAATATGACTGAGTTGAGTTAACTTGTTAATCAGTCTTAAATCGGTTTGACTCAGTGGACCTTGACTGAGTTATCTTCTTTGACCGAGTTGACCATTTGACCAGGACATTGACCTTTGACTGGACGTTGACTATTCGTTAAACCCTGTGACCGTCTTTGACCGTTAGTTGACATAAAAGGATTGGGCCTTAGGTTAATGGGTTTGCTTAGTGAACTTGGGCTTAAAGTTAGCCTTCTTATTTGATGAATTGGACTCTTATGGTTCGAATTAGCCTTTGGTTTCTTTTACAAAGTTGTAGATAATCATATGACTTAGCTATGGATTGTATAATCAATCTAATTGGATTAGTAAACTTTTAGTTATACTAAAGATAGAGAATAAGATACCATATTGGGCTTAAAACCCTTAGATAGAATTGTATGATTCATGTGTGAGCCTTTTGGCTAAACTTTTAGAGTGCTTGTATGATTAACAGTTAGTCTATTAACAACGATCGATTCAAGGATGAACCAATGGATCATGGATCTCGAGGTAGGCGAGGCTTGTCATGAAAAGAGGTGGGAATATATTTTACTCTTTTGTAACCATTATTGTTTCCTTTACAAAAGTCTTTGTTTATTAAACTCATGCATTGTCTATTCGTGCATTCCATGCTTTGTTTAAATTGCATTATGTTGATTCTGTTAATATTTCCACGATTTGGAAAGGAACTGTAATGTTTGTTGTCAATATGAATTGTTATGGGAAATGAGAATTTCCACGTATGGTATATAGGATACGCTCCTTCGCATTTATATCTACATGAATTCAGCTTTTATGCTTAGAGTGGGTCATCATGGTCTTGGTGATATCAATAGCTACTGAGTGTGGTTACCACGAATATTATACATTGTTTGAAGAAGGAGTTTGTCCATATACATGTTTTTTTTATTTCAGTGACTTGGTCGCTGTTTAACATTTCGGAAAACAGGTATTGTTTTCCAAATCTTGCATATGATTACTTGAAAGTTAAATGTTATTCCTACTGGGAACCCCTTTTAGGGATGATGTGCTCACCCATTTCCACTTTCAGTTTCAGAGACAGATCAGAGTTTCGCAGCGGATGCTTCGAGGAATTGAGTCCGTTATTTTGGTTAACTTCTGCTATATTTATTATGTTGTATATTTTATTTGTAAACCAAATGACTATTGTATATGTATCATATGAAAGGAATTCTTGTATATATATATTTCAGAGAGGGGTTAATTTTGGGTTAAGTTTTGTAGCAGAATTCTTAATTGAATGTTTAAGTAAAAGATCTAGATCCTTAGTGCCTCTTTATTTAGTTAATCTCTTGGATTAGTGCTGCTAGCTTAGGGGGTGCTACAAAGTTGGTATCAGATCTCACTATTAGATCTTATATGGGAAAAGATAGGTTTAGCCAGTGCCAGTTAGTGAACTAGATTAGTTTAGAATTGAGTTGGGTTGTGAGATAAATTTTAATCACTAAAAACTATCAATAATTAAAAGATTTATTTAATTGATTGATTTGTTTGTTTGTTTGATTGTTTGTGTATGTAATAAAGTAAAAAATTGTAGGGTACACCAATAACTTTAGCTAATAAGGAGTTGAAAATAATTAATCTAAAAAGTATGAACACATAGACAATCTAATAATTATAATATAGTGAGATTAGTATTATTGATGGAACATGTAAATCACATGGAAATTATCAAACACATTGATTTATGAAGATTAAACGAATTATAATTTCATAAATGTTAATAATATCCTTGGAATTTAATAATAATTGAAAGAGTAGGAAATAATAGTTCAACCATCAATGTTAATAATAAAAACATAATTTTACTAAAATAATTGAAAGAGTAGGAAATAATTTTACTTACAGATGATAATAAAAGTAATCATAATTTTACTAAAATAATGTTAGCATTCATCAATTAGTATCATGTTGAACCTAACCTAACTAAAATTTCAATAAGAGTATATAACGATAAAAATAATAATAACGATTAAATAACTATAGAAAATTATTAACGCTTATTTACGATTAAGTTTTATTAATTAAACTAATTAAAATTAAAGATATATGTTTTGCATCCAAATTAGCTAGTTAATATAAGACTTACTAGACGTTAGACGTAAAAATATGAGGATATAAAGTACAAAATAAAATGACTTAACTTGTTAGTATTATTGTACTGAAATTATTTTTTATCTAATAAATGACTCAGTAAATTTCTAAAATGAAACAAATATACATGGAGTAGGAATAATAATATTCAGAGGTTTAGTGTAATATTAGAATGAAAAGAAAATAAATTTGTATATTAATAGGATACTTTGCATTAATAGAAGAATTTAAAGACTATTAGGAAACATTATAATTTTATGCAGATTTAAATTTAAATCATATTAAATTTCCAATGCTAATCTTTAACAACATATAGTATGCGGATTCCATATGAATAAATAAAATCTACTATATCAATCCTTATGTGAATGTAAAATTATATTTACAAGATTAAGGCTTAGTGTACCAACTAGACTATCAACTTAAGAATAATGAAAGTAATAATACAGTTGATAATAGTATTCGAATAATTAGGCTAGTAGGAAATTTATAGTAGATTATGTTTGGAAAATTTATATAAAGATACTACAGTGAAGTTAAAATTATCAGATATTATAAAATGACGTGAAATCGAAACTGGATTACTTTTATTGATAAAATAAATAAATAAAAATATTAATAAATAAAAATAAAATAAAATAAGTTTTGATGATTAATTTGCTTAAAATTATGTGAACTACTTATATATTTTACGAAGTAAATTTATCAGACTTACACCAGTGACGATAAAAGTTTAGAGACTAATTAATTATAATTAATTAATAATTAGTTAATCCAGCACTGAGGAATAGTGAAGGTTGTGTTTTCTCTGTTCGTAGGAAGGCATTGTTGGGAATGGCCAACCTTGACAGGGCAACTGCATTCAGAGATGACCGATCATAGAAATATCTGTAAATTAATTTAGAAAACCAATAGATGGAAGTTCACTTAGAAAGATTCAAAGGAATCTCCCTTGTGATTAGAGACAAATATTTTATAAAAAATAGAAATCAGTGTGAGGAGCTTAGAAACTAATACTTATAGTTTTCCATTATAGAAATTAATATAAGAAACCTAGACTTCCCAATTTGATAAAACTTAATTAAATCAGCGTAATTGAACCTAGAGCTACAAATTTTAAATTTTAGTTGTAGAGCCATATAGGTTTGTGCTATGTTTTATGTTGTTTGCGCTTAGACAAGTTATGGGATTATTCTTTAAGGTGGGGAGTTTTCGAGACTATAAGGCAGCTTGATTTTCGAGGACGAAAATGAATAAGGTGGGGAGAATGTAAAGACCCTTAAGCTGGTCAACACTATTAGACCGGTCAAGTGTCGAATTAGCCGATAATAACTCAATTAGTCTAGCACGAACGTTAATTAATAGAAATTAATCTAACAACGATCTAGATACGAAATTAGTACCGTCGGATAGATATCGAAAAGTTACGCAGAATGGACTACTCGAACGTGTCATTCGGATATCAGATGAAGGAGATATCATCAGATTTGTTGTAGGGCGAATTTACATCTAGACCGAGTGGCTGCCCGTATCAATTGAGTGAGTGCCTTTATCATTGGACGCTGACCTTATCACCAAAAACGTGTCGGCTCGAGAGAAGACTTTCACTTGCTCTTTTCTTCTTCTATTCTCTTCTTCTTCTTTCTTTCTTCACTCTGTTTCTTCTCTTTCCCTGTTCTTTCTCTTCTGCGAGCGTGTGAGATATTAAACGAAGGTTTGATGTTCAGTAGAAGGTGGAGAAGACTATGGTTTAGTTGATGGTGATTGTGAGGTTGTCTGTAGATGATTCAACTCGAGATAAAAGAATAAATCAGAAGTCAGGGTTTCGGGATGATAAAGTTGATTGAAGAATTTCGTGGAATTGAGAATGAAATCGATCAATTAAGGATGGGTGTTCACTGTTATTAATAAAGATGAAGATTTGTTAGTCAATTTTAGATTCACGGTGAAGGGGTGAAGAAATTAGGGTTTGTATGATGAACTCAGAGAAGCTTTTGAAGATGAATTTGATGTTTTAGGAAGATGATTGAAGATGGGTTTGTCACATATCAAGAGTTAAGGATGAATTTGAAGCTGAGAATGATGTCCTTACCCAAATAAGGTAATTTAGGGTTTTCTTGATTTAGATCTGATTTATATGAATTCGGTTAAGAGTTGATGAATCTGATCTGTGTTTATTTAATTGAAGTTGTTCTGATTATATAGAGTTCAGTTTTGGTTTAGTTATGAAATTAAGATTTATATTTGGGGTTCTGTTAATTGAGATTTATGAAGAACAGATGGTTGTTGTTGGTAGGATTAAGTTTTCGGTGGTGGATGTGTTTGTGTTGAATTGAAGTTATGGGATGTGGTCTGAGAGTTGAATTGATGATACAGATGTAGATTGTTGAGTATTGTATGCATTAGGGATTTCAAGAGATGGGTGTATGTAGTCGTATTGAACTGAACTTGGTGGGGTTGTAATTCAGAGAGGTAGTCTGGAATGTAGAAGTTATTTGTTGTGAATATTAGTAGCAGAACTAATGTTGGTGTTGGTGTTGCTGGTAGTGATGAAGTTAATTGTATTGGTGGCTTTATAATGTTGAGTTGTTGGTGGCAATGAAGGTGGTTGTAACTGAGATGTGCTGGAGTTGAGGTCAGGTGGTGTGGATGGTTGTGAATGAATGAATTACATTGTTGTCTGAGATGACTTGATGACATGGAGTGGTTTAAGCAGGAGTTGCTGCCAGAGATAAGGGAAGATAATTTGAATTGCAGAGATGGTAATTGAAGAACTGAAATAGGGGATGTTGGATTGAGTTACAAGTGTAGGCGTTAGTTTTGGTTGGTGGTGAATTGAATACGGACTGCAGGTGGAATGAAATGGTGTTGATGTATGTGTTTATGTTAATAACAAATGTTGAGAATTTGTTGAGATGAAGGAGTGAGGAAGGTGTACGAGCTTGTTGAATTGATGGTAGGGGTTTTGTCAGTCATGAGACATGGAAGAAAGATGTGATTGTAGAAGGAGTGTTGCCTAGAGCGGCCTTTGTTGGTAAGCTGAATCTTGTAATTGCTTTTGTGTTGCAAGTTTGATTTAAGTGATTATATAAAAGTTTGATAGAATTTAAATGTTAATGAAATAGAATTGAAATGAAGCCTTGGCAGGGAGGAATAGTTGCTTAGCTTGAGCTTAGCTTGGTGTGTTAATTCTTGTGATGCACCATTATGGTTTAGTTCAGTTTCTGGCCTGCGCAGTGGCTCAGGTTTAAACCTTTGGCCGTCTGACTGAAGTTATTCAGTCTGACTCAAATTAGTTCTTGTCTGACTTAGTCAATCTGACTGAGTTGAGTTAACTTGTTAATCAGTCTTAAATCGGTTTGACTCAGTGGACCTTGACTGAGTTATCTTCTTTGACCGAGTTGACCATTTGACCAGGACATTGACCTTTGACTGGACGTTGACTGTTCGTTAAATCCTGTGACCGTCTTTGACCGTTAGTTCACATAAAAGGATTGGGCCTTAGGTTAATGGGTTTGCTTAGTGAACTTGGGCTTAGAGTTAGCCTTCTTATTTGATGAATTGGACTCTTATGGTTCGAATTAGCCTTTGGTTTCTTCTACAAAGTTATAGATAATCATATGACTTAGCTATGGATTGTATAATCAATCTAATTGGATTAGTAAACTTTTAGTTATACTAAAGATAGAGAATAAGATACCATATTGGGCTTAAAACCATTAGATAGAATTGTATGATTCTTGTGTGAGCCTTTTGGCTAAACTCTTAGAGTGCTTGTATGATTAACAGTTAGTCTATTAACAACGATCGATTCAAGGATGAACCAATGGATCATGGATCTCGAGGTAGGCGAGGCTTGTCATGAAAAGAGGTGGGAATACATTTTACTCTTTTGTAACCATTATTGTTTCCTTTACAAAAGTCTTTGTTTATTAAACTCATGCATTGTCTATTCGTGCATTCCATGCTTTGTTTAAATTGCATTATGTTGATTCTGTTAATATTTCCACGATTTGGAAAGGACCTGTAATGTTTGTTGTCAATATGAATTGTTATGGGAAATGAGAATTTCCACGTATGGTATATAAGATACGCTCCTTCGCATTTATATCTACATGAATTCAGCTTTTATGCTTAGAGTGGGTCATCATGGTCTTGGTGATATCAATAGCTACTGAGTGTGGTTAGAACGAATATTATACATTGTTTGAAGAAGGAGTTTGTCCATATACATGTTTGTTTATTTCAGTGACTTGGTCGATGTTTAACGTTTCGGAAAACGTGTATTGTTTTCCAAATCTTGCATATGACTACTTGAAAGTTAAATGTTACTCCTACTGGGCACCCCTTTTAGGGATGATGTTCTCACCCATTTCCACTTTCAGTTTCAGAGACAGATCAGAGTTGCGCAGCGGATGCTTCGAGGAATTGAGTCCGTTATTTTGGTTAACTTCTGCTATATTTATTATGTTGTATATTTTATTTGTAAACCAAATGACTATTGTATATGTATCATATGAAAGGAATTCTTGTATATATATATATATTTCAGAGAGGGGTTAATTTTGGGTTAAGTTTTGTAGCAGAATTCTTAATTGAATGTTTAAGTAAAAGATCTAGATCCTTAGTGCCTCTTTATTTAGTTAATCTCTTGGATTAGTTAGCTGCTAGCTTAGGGGGCGCTACACAATCACTATTCCTTCTTGCATCAGCGCAACTCCAATGCCTCTATAACAAGCATCAGTTTCCACTATAAATTGCTTGGAAAATTCAGGAAGGGCAAGTACATGGGTAGCATACATGGCATTTTTAAGTGTAATGAAAACATCATTTGTTAATTGTGACCAAAGTAAGGAATTTTTATTTCAAGAGGTCTGCCAGAGGATTACTAGTAGTACCATATCCGTTGATAAACTTCATATAGTGACCAGTATGACCTAAAATTCCTCTTAATTACTTAAGAGTTGTGGGAACAGTCTAAGATTTCATTTAAGCAATCTTTTCATGGTTAGCAGCTACCCCATCAATTGTGATGATATGACCAAAATACTCTAAGGAGGATTTTTCAAAACGTCATTTGGAGTATTTAGCAAAGAGATGATGTTGTCTAAGTAATGAAAGAACCTTAGATATATGATAAACATGCTCTGTAATGTTTCGACTATAGACCAAAATGTCATCAATGAAGACAAGCACAAATTTTTCTAAAATAATGACCAAAAACAGAATTCATGAGTGCTAGAAACGTGGAAAGTGCATTAGTGAGCCCAAAGGGCATCGCCTTAAATTCATAATAACCATGGTGTGTCATAAATTGATAGGTGTCTAAAACACCTAATTTTATATCTAGTATTTATGCTTTATTTGCTATTATCCTTGTGAATTGCATCTCTTATGTTTGCTTTTGAGTTTATTAGGTGCAACGGAGTCATTTGGAGCGAAAGAAGGAGAAATCGTGAATTATGCATCACCGCATAGCAAGATGGCCTGCAAATGGCCTAGGCCAAGGTGACTCAGATCTGACTCGTTCCTGACTCAGCCTCTGACTCAATAACGCCGTCAGTGACCGTTAACCTAACCGTTAGTCTTAACGGTCGACTGTTAGTTTGACAATTTGCCTGAGATACATTTCCCGGTCACCTGGAGTTGTTTTCCAGCCAGTTTCCGGCCAAATTTTGGGACTTCCGACGACTCATTTGAGCATATTTTCTATACGGGCATAGTCACATTTGGGCTTGGTGGATACATTGGATATGGACTCTTGAAGACTTGATCAAAGGGAGAAAAGCTACAAAAGAGAAAGTTTTCTAAAACTTTGGTTATCACGTATTTTTCTACTTGGAGTTTTGGAGAGCGGCGATTAGGGTTTGCTTTTCATTTGTTTTTCATCTTCATTATTTCATTATTGATTATGATTATGATGAACTCAAAAGCTATGAGTAGCTAAACACATATTATTGGTTATGGGATAAAGTGGATTTCACAACATGATATATGATTCAATGAATTAGTTTTGTCTCAATAATTTATTGTTTATGATTCATTGTTAATATTGTCATATGATTTGAATAATTGTTAGGTTGAGTCTGGAATCAATTCGATTTGCATTCATTTCTAGAGCTATATTAGGGTTTTCAATACGAAAAAGTTATTTATCCCTGATTCTAAGTAGCATAATTGTGGGTAGTGCTTGTAGTGATATATCCTACTAGTCACAAGTGAATCATAACTTTTGTTAAAACGGATTAGTGCTTTTACACATTCGTTTGTATTGATTAGTCTTATTCCATATAACTTATTGCTTTTAGGAGTTAAACTTGATTGTGCTTTTACACGTTAGGTTGCTTTCTAGGAAGAATTCACAGATACATCTTTTAATGTGGTTGTGATGAAATCAGGGAATTAGCGGGATATTCTTGCGATCAAGGTATCCTAGGACTTTTAGTAAATGAGAGATTAAAATACCAATTCTATTCATTGATGAAAATACATGTTTGTGAATGATACTATCCCATGACCAATATCTTCCCTTTAAAAAGAGTTGTTAGAGGAGCTAAAGGAGCTTCGCAATGATGCATTTGAAAGCTCACGCATTTCATGATAACATGATTTCTAGGAAACAATTTTGCATTGGGCAAAAAGTGTTTTTGTTTAATTATTGCTTGCATTTATTTCCGGGTAAATTAAGGTCACGATGGATCAGACCTTTTATTGTTACTAATGTGTTTTCTCATGGTGCAGTGGAAATTCGTAGCATAGCTACAGGAAAAGAACTTAAAGTTAATGGGCACCGGTTGAAACCATATTATGAGAATTTCACTTCCGAAGTGGTGGAAGGAGTTAACTTTGTGGATGTACTCCCTCTGGAGGAGTCATAGAAAGCAAGGAGATAGTCGGGCTGACGACTTTAAACCAAGCGCTAAATGTGAGGCAACCCATCGGATGAGTATTTCTTGTCTTGTATTTATTTCTTGTCTTGTTTTTATTTTTTCTGATTTCTTGTCCCATATCATGTTAGAATTTCCCACCTTGACTTACTTTGGACGATTCAATTTACATTGAGGACAATGTAAAGTTTAAGTGTGGAGGAGTGGTTAAGCATTTGCATTGTAAATTTTTCATGAAATTTTCAATTTTTTGTAAAATAGTGAATAAGAAAACTCCAACTTGTGGTTAGTTTAGAGTCACATAGTATACATGTCGCTAAGATTACATCGAGATTCTCATAAGAGTGACTGAACTTAGAGATGACAGAGAACATGATCGGGTTTCTTAATTGCATGAGAGTTAAAGTTGGATTTAACCATGCCAGTGGCAAATAAGATGCAGACTGAATTCGGTATTAGAGTAGTGGTCCCCTATAGTGGAGACTACCTATGTTACATCATGCGAGGCACCGACCTTCAATTCTTTGTACCTGTCTAAATATGTGCTTTTAGAGTGTGTGTCACCGTACGTAAATTCCGGGCAGCATGGTGAGCTTCCCAACCTCCCACCATAGAAGCACTATTTTGATCTCTTGAGTGCTATTTTTATCCATCATGATGGTGACATCGAATTGCTAACTTACATACCACTTGTAATCTTGTTCGCAGTTAGTACCATCCACTTTATCTCTCTCTACACCAACAGGTCCATAGAAACACCATCATCATCAACAAGAGGAGCATCACAAATTTGAAGGAAAGTTGAAGACGTTCAAGGTTTACAGGCAACAGTACAGAAATGAGCAGATTTCAGATTCAAGTAAAGCAACAAGACAATGAGCAGAATTTTTATAAGTTGAAGACTATTGTACAAGAGTGAAGATTATCAAGATGAGAGTTCGAGAAGTTTATGATATCGAGACATACAAGTTGTGAAGAATCAAGCGGTAAAGTACTTACACCATGGCCTTTGTACTTGCATTTTTATTTAATCTTTATTTGTATTTCATTTTCTCTTGTCAAAAAAAAAAAAAAAGTATAAAAAAAAATAGACAAGAGAAAATTTTGTTAGGTGCATTATTAGTTTTATTATTTTGTTTTGTTTTGTTTTCATTTTGTATTTGTTTTATTTTTCTTGTCTCAACTAAAACAGAAAAAAAAAAAGAGAGACAAGAAAAATCCATTGTATCATATTTTTGTTTGTTTAGTTTGGTTAGTTCGTTTTTAGTTTTGTATTCTTTCAATAAAGCCAATGGAAGAAGGAATATCTACAATGAAGTTTCAAGCAATAAGGATTTAGAGGAAAAGAGTTACATTGTCAAGATTCTACGAAGTTCAAGAAGTATCATCAATAGTTGAAGACCGAAGACCGAATATGAAGACACCGATTGAAGACCGAAGACGTTTCTATGGATGCTGTGAGAGTGCTGCTAGATGCACGTCGAACGGATACCGAGGTAAGTAAGCATACTCACACCTTCGTTAAGTGGTTGATTTCCTTTCTTAGAGATCGTCAGAAAAATGGGTTTTCAAAAATGAATAAAAGATGTGGGTTTTCAAAACAATTCGGAGGGTTTTGCCCTCCTACCATTCAACGTGTCGCAGGATTCTCTCTTCATTCCTACCTGGACACATGTGTGACCCATAAAAAGCTATTTATTATTGAGAGCAACTTCATAAAACCCTTTCTTGTGAGGCAGAGTCGAGACTTTCGATCACTCCGAACCCGAATTTCTTTCGATAAGGGATGGTTATTTCTCTATGTCTTTTTAGCGAGTTGGATGCTATTATTACGGAGAACTAGTAAGTTGGAAAAATAGGTTTTGTGGGTATATCTCTAGTAAACCTACACGATACTGAAACTCGTCCACTAGGGACACCTAGGGGTTTAAAGGCTTGTTATACGTGCTAAGTGTGACCGTAGCCTCGACGACACGGAGTTGTATGTATGTCTTAGAATTATTTTGTTTGATTTGCTCGAGGACTACCAAAGTCTAAGTGTGGGGGAATTTGATAGGTGTCATAAAAACCTTGATATTTATCTATTATTTATGCTTTCTTTGCGAGTTTTCATGTAAATTATGTATCTTATGTGTGAGTTTGAGTGTATCAGGTGCAATGGAGTCATTATGTGCAAAAGAAGGAGAAAACGTCCGTTTGGAGCGTAAAGGGAGCAAAGAGGTGCATTCACAGGCGAGCGACACTCAGAGCCAGCTGAGGTTACGCCAAAAGAAGGAGAATGAACTTACAATTGAATTAGGCTGTCGGTTCTGCAAAACTGACAAGTCATATGTGATTTTGGATGGCCCTTATCCAGTTCATCTGGGTGGCTATATTCAGAACAATTCCTACACTAAACTTAAAATTCAGTGTCTCATTATTCTTGCTTTACTTTCTCCACCTGAAATCAAGAGAAGAGAGGCGGAGATGGTTGTCTGAGACCATTCTCCTCTGTAATCAAATGATGTTGATAAATTTCAGAGACTAGTGAAAATGATTGTTGCGGTTGCAGTTGCCGTGAAGATAAGGATTTATTGCAGGTGGTGGTTGTAATGGCGTACAGTGAGTGATGTTTTGGATGGAGGATTGAGAAGCATAGCTAGAGGTGCAGCTGAAAGCACTATTGGTACTGGAATGGATTGAGTGTTGCTATGTACTGATGCAGTGACTGTGTGGTTGAGTTATTAGAGTTGGTGATGTGCAGGTGTTAGCAATGAATGAATGGATGCAAAAGAACAAGGAGATGGAAGTGTTGGTGCCGTAAGTTGTTGATGTGATAGTGCAGCTGTAATTGTGCTAGTGCAGTCGCAACCGAGAACTGATGTTGTTGCAGGTGAGCTGTTACTGCTATGGATTGTGGTGGAATTCAGAGGAAGAGTTTTGAAGCTGATGCCAAGAACTGGAATTGAACTGCAGCTGGGGATGGTTGAAGCTCTGTTTGTGCAGCTACAGTTTCAGGGAAGAGAATATATGGTATTTGCAGGATTGAGTGAAGTCGTGGTTGGTGGTTGTATGTCTGTGGCTTGGTTCTGCTGGTGATAAAGCTGTTGCCATGAAAACAATGAAGAAAACAAGTTCTGCGACTGTATGAATGGTTGTATACTGGTATGGCAGATGCAGTGGGAGTATGGAATGCCAAGGTTACAAAACTGATGTGTGGGAAGGCACAGCCATCATGGCTGGAGTTTAACTGGTGAAGCACAATGATAGTGCAGCAGAAGGTTATGGCCTGAGCAAGGCTGCAACTGCTTTGGCCTAGGATCAAGTCAGATGAGTTAGCCCATGACTCAGACCTGACTCTCTGACTAGAACCAGCTGACTCAGCCTTGACCGATTTTTGTTAGTCAACTGTTAACTTTAACGGTCGACTGTTAGTTTGACCAGTCACCTGAGGTACATTTTCCAGTCATCTGAGGTGATTTTCCGGTCACTTCTCCGGCCAATTTCCGGCCATAATACCAGTTTTCCGGCGACTATTTTTGGGACATATTTTCACATGGGTATTCCTCATATATGGGCTTGGTGGACATCTTGTTATTGGACTTTGTGCTTTGAAGACCTAGTTTTGGAAGGATGAAAAGCTACAAAAGGAAAAGTCTTCTACTTCTTTGAAATCACGTATTATTCTTGGAACTTGGAGAGAGCCGCTTTTGTTTACGCTACTAGGGTTTGCTTTTGTTCATCTTCTTCTATTCAATTAATATTTTTATGATGAACTCCATAGCTATGAGTAGCTAAACACATATTATTGGTTATGGGATAAAGTTGATTTCTCAATATGTTATTTGAATCTATGAATTAGTTTTGTCTCAATACTTTATTGTTTATGATTCATTATTAATATTGTCATATGATTTGATTGTTTGTTTGGTTGAGTCCGGAATCAATCCGATTTACATTCATCTCTATTGCTAGATTAGGGCTTTCAATACGAAATAGTTGTTTATCCCTGATTCTAAGTAGCATAGTGTGGTTATTACTTGTAGTGATACATCTTTATAATTGCATATGAATCATAACCTCGGTTAAATTGAATTAGTGCTTTTACACGTTTGATTGCCTTGATTAGTCTTATTACATAGAACTTAGTGATTTGAGGGAGTTAAACTTAATTGTGCTTTTACACTTTAGGTTGCTTTCTAGGAAGAATTCACATATGCATCTTTTAATGTGGTTGTGATGAAATCAGGGAATTAGCGGGATATTCTTGCGATCAAGGTATCCTAGGACTTTTAGTAAATGAGAGATTAAATTATCAATTCTAATCATTGATGATAATACATGTTTGTGAATGATACTATCCCGTGACCAATATCTTCTCTTTCTTGATTATTCAAATTATTTTATTGCTTTCAATTACTTTTATTGCTTAGATAAAACAAAAATCCCCCCTTGGTTACTTTAGAAACTGAAATTCTATAACAACAATTGCCTCTCTGTGGATACGAACTCTTTCTTACCACATACTTCATTTATATTTAGTAGAGTGAGAAAGTGAAATTATTTTTGCTCGGCTGACAACCGGTCACGTACTCTGGTCTCATTAAGAAATGGAAAACGGGGTGAGTGAATGGGAGGAGGTAGTCACATCTAACGCCGGGAATTGATGTTCCATTAGAGAAGGCGTTTCACCATTACTTCCTATATTTACTAACCGCTTCATCCTTATGACACTCTCTTATAACGGGCGTAGTGTACGCCGCTTGCTGTAAACCGCCAAACCAATACCCAATGAGCATCCCCCAGTTTGTGACATGCGTTGATGTCTCGAATGTTTTCGTGCAAAACATGTAGAACGTTTGCTGTTGTCTGGCAAGTTGAGCTTGGGAGACTTGCGCGGTGACCTTCGACGGTCGAGATTTTGCATCTTAAGAGGACAAGTAGCCGTTGATTATTGCATGATCAGTATGGCTTTAATATGGCCTAGTTTAGGCGCGGCCAAAAGTTAGGGTTTTGGCTTTGTTTAGGCGCGACCAAACTAGGGCCAAAGGTTGCCACGCGTTAGCTGGTAACCTTGGACGGCTAAGATCTGCACCTTAGATGAAAAGTGGTCGTTGATTGTTGCAGGCCTCCGTTTTGGCAATTGTAAAGGGAAGGCTGGCATGGTATGCCATTGGCACATGTGGCATGGTCGACATGCCTTGGCGTGGTTTAGGCGCGGCCAAAGGTTACCATGCGTTGGTTGGCGACCTTGGACGGCTAAGATTTGCATCTTAGATGGAAAGATGGCCGTTGATTGTTGCAGGCCTTCGTTTGGTAGCCAGCGGCATGAAAGCATGGTCGGCATGGCTTTGATATGGAGTGGAGCCACTGGCAGTGTGCGGCTTGGAAGGGAAACGCTTGCGGCTTTGTCTAAATTAGGGTTTAGTATGTTGAAACCCTAATTAGCGCCCTTTACTAGAATCGATGTAGAATTTTAATACGGACTCGGATTTTGATGATCCGCCCCTCCATTCTGTACGGAAAAGAATTTCCTATCTCCTCTCGTGGGAATATTTAGGTTTTAAGCTCGTTCGGGAGGTGAAAAAAGCCCGAAAGTAAAACTCAGGAAGAATTCATGAGGGAAGGTGGTATGTTTGGTGCGTTTTTGGGAAGCTAGCATGTTTTGGGAAGCTAGCAAGTTTTAGGAAGCTAGAAAGTTTTGGGAAGCTAGCGTGTTTTGGGCCAAAGGTTACCATGCGTTGTTCGGCAACCTTGGACGGCTAGGATTTGCACCTAAGATGGAAGGGTGGCCGTTGATTGTCGCACGCCTTCGTTTTGGTAGCCGCATAGGGAAGGCCAACATGGTATGGCGCGGCAAGGTGGCTGGCACGGCATGCCATTGACACATGTGGCATGGTCGGCATGCCTTGGCGCGGTTTGGGCGTGGCCAAAACTAGGGTTTTGGCGTTGGGACAAAGGTTACCATGCGTTGGTTGGTGACCTTGGACGACTAAGATTTGCATCTTAGATGGGAATATGGCCGTTGATTGTTGCAGGCCTTTGTTTTGGTACCCGCATGGGGAATGCCAACACGGTATGGCGCGGAAAGGTGGCTGGCATGCCATTGGCACATGTGGGGCCAAGGGTTTGGCATAGACGTTTGGCATGATGGGGCCAAGGTGTGGTTGGCTTGGCATGGTGGGGCCAAGGGTTTGGCATGTCGTAGGCGCATGGTGCGGCTAGAGTGGTTAGGGCCAAGGAAAGGTGCGGTTGGCTTGGCTAGCATGATTGGCATGCCTTGTCCTGGTAGATGTGGCTGGCATGGTTTGCCATTGGCACAGTGGTGCGGCTAGCATGGTTGGCATGCCTTGGCGCGGTAGATGTGGATGGCATGGTTTTCCATTGGCACGGTGGTGCAGTTAGCATGGTTGGCATGCCTTGGCGCGGTAGATGTGGCTGGCATGGTTTGCCATTCGCACGGTGGTGCGGCTAGCATGGTTGGCATGCCTTGGCGCGGTAGATGTGGCTGGAATGGTTTGCCATTGGCACAGTGGTGCGGCTAGCATGGTTGGCATGCCTTGGCGCGGTAGACGTGGCTTGCATGGTTTGTCATTGGCACGGTGGTGCGGCTAGCATGGTTGGCATGCCTTGGCGTGGTAGATGTGGCTGGCATGGTTTTCCATTGGCACGGTGGTGCGGCTAGCATGGTTGGCATGCCTTGGCGCGGTAGATGTGGCTGGTATGGTTTGCCATTGGCACGGTAGTGTGGGAATTAGGGTTTGGCCTGTCGAAACCCTAATTAGTAAAAAAAGGTACCCTGGTAATTTTCTCGCAGACATATTAAAGGGTTCAATAAATACACTTAGTGGAGACATTATTACTCAAATTTTGTGACGTCACTGTCCGAATAGGGTTTTACGATTTTAACCTGTTGATGGTGGATTTTCGTTTAAGGATAAAATTGTAAAAGCCAAAATTATGCGCTGACATCCTGCAAAGGATAAAGCCACTGATAAGTGATGAATAACTTCTCCACTTTACTAATTCACCTAGAATAGAGCATGTGGCAACAATCCTAGTATTCTGTGAATCAAATACACAAAATTCATCCAGGTTGGAGCATGTAGCAACAATCCCATATACCCTATGAATTTATAGCATTATCAATTAATGCATGACCAGCCTTGTATTTCCTGTGATGTTCCCGCTGAACTCTCATTATTGGGGCGGCATGACGACTGAGTGTTGCTCCCAGCAGAGTAACACGAATCTCCAAGTGTCACTAATGAGGCATGCACGAAATACCCGTACAGGCTACAACCCTCGGTATGTTATACTAGCCCGATTGAGCATACATCTCTCGGTGTGTTATACTAGCCCGATTGAGCATACATCTCTCGGTGTGCTATACTAGCCCGATCGAGCATCTGGACTGTCCATGTCAGTCTCAGAAATAATCACGACCACGCAAGTTGGCCGCATGATTTAACCAGCCTAGACGATCCTCAGCAGGAGCAGGCTACCACCTTAATGTCGAATGCATACCACGCCTCCCAAACGACCACCGAACACCGACCTAGAGTAGGATGGTTGGGTTGGTGTGGAGCAGCTTGGAAAACATGTCACTACATAATCACGACGTGCCATCACACGCTTGGTCACACCAGGGTGGTAACACCGCACGATGAGTTATTGGCCATTCACATGCGTGATTTTGAGGATATACCCTTGTGAAATCGAGATCGAGATGATCTTTTTTTTCCTGAACGGCTCCCCGCTCTCTTCTCTTCCTCTCAAACGATGAGTCGATGAAATCATAACATAAATCTCTTCAATCGTCAACTGTAAGTGTTCATCGATCTTTTCTATAACTTTTTCGATTTTTAGGGTTTCTAAATTTTTCAATCGTCTGGGTTTTTAGGGTTTCGATTTGTTTCTAATACGATTTTGTTGATCCGTGACTCGATACGATTTGTTTCATCTTAGTTTCGATTTGTTTCATCTTATCCTCAAGAACGATTTGTTAATCCAACTTAAAAGGTATAAGTTTCAACATATGCGATTTTAGGGTTTTATGTTAATTTCTATTTTAGGGTTTGGAAATATGAATGATTTTAGTTTGTTTTTTTATGAGTTTGCTCTCTAGTCATGCTTGAGACAATGGTGCTAATTGCTAATCAGTGGGTGCAAGAAGCCTTCAATCTAGTGTTCAAATTGGTTATATAGTTGGCTTTGGTTTCGTGGTTTTTAGTTCTTTATATGATCTTGCCATGCCCATTGGCAAGGCTGTTCCCGTGTTCCTTTTGGCTGTTTTTAGGTGGATTTAGACCTCTTCAAAATGTCATCAAAATCTAATTCATGGACCTTGGGGGAAGAAGAACTCGTTGTTGCTCAAGTAAGTGTTAAGGTAGCTAAACATTGGTTAACGTCAACCGACTCTATGCTTTTTAATTTCAAGGATGAAATATTGGATGAGATGCCCCTACCCTGCAAATTTGTGTTCATTCAGAGGGTCCCTTTGCTTAAATGGTTCTGTTGGATCCCTAGACAGTTTGCTCCACTTCAGATTTGTCATGAAAACATCCATAAATCTCAAGGATTCATACTATGCTACTACCTTTGTCCTGTGTGCGCAGAGCCTTGTAATGCTTAACTCGGGTACTTATGGTGGGCTACCAGAAATAGAAGACTCCAAGGTAATGACTCCAAGGTCGACGCAGATAAGGAAAACACGATAGATGCCGTTAGAATCGGGCAGATAAGGACTCAAAGCGTCATTTTCCTGTTTTTGTGTATACGACTATAAAATTACCAAGTTATTGCTATTTTTCCTTGCCGAAAAGTTCAAACTTGGTTCAAGTCCTTCGATCATTTATGTCGCATCTATCTTTCTTTTTTCTTTCCGCCTCTTTCACACTCCTCCTACATTTGCATCACTTGAACATGTTTCTAATAGTTATTTTTGCTTTGTATTCTACTGCAGTTTGACACTATGGAGAGAAAAGTGAACTTCCATACAATTTGAAGAAGTCAGATTTAGTTCACTGTGATACTTTTTCTTTCGAAATTTTTGGAAGTGATAAACAAGTCAGCGGAAAATCTAGAACCTGGGTGTGTAGTTGCTCCTTCTAGACTATACCCTCGCCCACTGTCAGCTACCATGGAATTGTCGAATGGGGTTAGGTCTCGAGTTGTTAAAGAGGCTTGTTTTTCTCGAAAAAGGTTGTAGCCAAGGCACTTCAAGGTGGAACGTCTTTCTCGAAAAAGGTTGTAGCCAAGGCACATCAAGGTGGAAGATTTCTGGACCTTCCCTTGTCTATTTTCTTTACAAGCTTGCTCTCTAGCTCAGGTTCTTTCTAGTTTTAGTTGAGCTTTGATTTAGTAACGAATGTACGTCCATCCCAAAGTTTTGACCCTTTAGTTTGGTTTATCCTACGCCATATTCTCATAATTCTTGATGAAATCTCCGTTAACACATTTGTAAAGTATTTTGGGGAGGAGATCGATCGTTTACTATATGCGCAATAGGATGCTTGAACCGTATGTATCCAAAACTGTTGGTGTGAAATGTGTTGTGTCAATACGAATCCAAGTGGCACTTTCTTACTTTATGGTGATCATGTTTGGGATGAGCTTTTGGATCACATGAAATCTGATCATTTATGTCAGTAATCATCTATGATTTTTCTCTCATCTATTTCACACTCCTACATACAGCTGCATTACCTGAGCATGTTTCACCGGTGAGTAGAACTTATGAAGTACTTGCAACGCGTTTAACAACAAGTGGAGAACCTCGACTCCCATACGGAGATGCTTCCAAGGTGAGACCTTCGAAGACCCAATTTTTCTTTTTCTTTCCATCGAACAATGAAAATCACTTTATTAAGTTCTGGTATTAATTTTTTTTTGGTGATAAGTTCGCATATTTAATGTTTTTGTAGGTATAATGAAGGAGAAGTTGTGTTATGCCATAACTCAAGGACATGGATCTTTTGACGGGTCTTAGGCTTTCATCCTCTAGATGTTCGTAGTTGGTGGTGGTGGGTGATGTAGGTGAATTCCGAAATACAACCTTTCATGGTAAGTAGCTCCTCTTCGTATTAGAAGAAAGTTTTGATCGGGATTTTGGTTGACGGTAAT
The DNA here is from genome assembly GCA_023531295.1 of Papaver armeniacum. NCBI lineage: Eukaryota > Viridiplantae > Streptophyta > Magnoliopsida > Ranunculales > Papaveraceae > Papaver > Papaver armeniacum. Next base: position 51,775 of record JAJJWW010003629.1, read on the forward strand.
GCTTAGGTCTCCTTATTGAACTTGTAATTGTCCGAATGAGCTTCATATCTACTTTTTTTGTCCGAATGAGCTTCATATCTATAAATTGTTCCGTAGGGAATCAATTTTTTGTTATATTTTTATTTCAGATTTCATTTTGTAGTGTCATTTTCTCTCCTTTTCTTTACTCGTTATGCGTGTCCAAATAACAAAAGTTAAATAAATTACCCGTATGTGGATTGGTGTGGCTGGCCGGGTGATGCTTCAAGAAGCTCTTGATAGATTACCAACCTCATCTACTTGTATGAAACTTCCACCCTATAGAAGGTATGTATTCTTATAGATGTTTTTGGTTTGTTTTGTGTAGTATGGATTGTTAATTATCAACCTCAAGGCAGGGATTATGGAGAACTTGATGAAAGAATGCCGCAAGGATAGCTTAGGCTGATTTGTGCTTGGCGACTAGTATTTGGGAAGTGCTTGGCTCATTAGGTCCCAAATGCAAGTGTTGTAAGCGTAGTATCCGTGATTTAAGTTAGAAGAATTTGTGAATTGAACTTAGGGGCTTAGAAAGTTTCTATGCGAATTCGGAACTTAGTAAGTTTTGTATTTCCCTTAGAATTTGATACTTAACAAAAAAAAAATTGGTACTTGAAAAGAATGTGTGGATTGGTTATTGAATGTGATTTGAATTGATTGTTGAATGTGGATGATGGATGGTATAAATGGTGTATCTGGTTATTTTCCCATGGCTTGAGGTCAAAATTGACCAATTTTGGACAAGCAAAAAGTTTGTCCCGTTATAACATACAAAAAAAATTAACGGCCCCCGGTTACCACGTGGCCCCTCTCGTTATTAAAAAAATGTAACACCCACTTTTGCAACAAGGTAGGGTTACATAACCCTGTTTATTTCTAACCATCTCGACCTAGCCATAGTTGGAGAAATCTTCCCATGGCGGTTGGACAAGCGTTGTCCCACTGGCGGGCCCCCTCTCTCTACTCCGCCTGTTCGACCATCTCTCGACCTAGCCATGAGAAACATGCGTTTGCCCAAAGTATGGCCGGCGTAATGCTTAAAGGGTCGCAGGAAATTCCACTAAGGTCTCAAATTGATCACGACCATCCAACTTCACCAGCATGTTTGGATGGATTAGATCAGGTCTAGGACCGTCAGTTAGGTATCACTATGTTCACCACCGACCCAATGTGGGCCCCACATGGTCGGCCTCCCCAAAGGAGGAGCATAGCCTGCCAAACCGTTAGGCTGAAGTCGTGTACACACGACCGATCCAAAACCCTAATTAGGGTTTGCGGCATATTACATGTGTCGTTAATCGATCACGAGCGTCCATCTTCTCAAGCATAGATGGAAGGTGTAGATGTGGACTTAACAGGTCCCGAGCATGTCAACACGATCACCGTGGGCCCGTCTACACGCCTGACCAATCGGACAAGACTGACCATAGCTAGACGCCTCGATTCGTGCGCCTAAACTAGGCATGGACGCGCGGTCCCCGATTCCTTTGCGGCAACGGATTTCTGCCGCAAACCGATCTCAACCACTCAACTTTGCCAGACAAATTGAGTGGCCTAGATTATATCTTCATGGGGTAATGAGGTATGGACGTGTACACCGGAAAGCTGTCTACACGCATGCCCGGTCGATCCTGCCTAATACACCTCCCATGCTTGGTTTCGACCAAGCTGAAGAGTGATGCTTGCGCACTTCTTCAAGACCCTAAACTCTATCAACGGTCGCAGATGAGTGTCATAAAATTATCTCGTCCGTCCAACTCCACCAGCTTGGTTGAACAGCCCTGGCTAGGAGTCAAGTGACCAATGAAGCATTCCCATGATCACCGTCCACCACTCTTCCACATAGAGTGATCGGTCAAAGCATGGCTCGCCCATACAGCCTCCAAACGATCACTCGAAGATGGTTGGATGTGATGCTATTTTAAGATGCTTGATCGTGATTTACTCCATTAAGCCTTAAAATAGCGATGCTTCATACATGCTGAATATATTCGATGCATTACATGCATAGAATACACACGATATTTTATAAGTATCGACTTCCTAAATAACTTAGTTATTTAACCTAGCATTACATGCTACTTCCTGTGGGTCCCACGATCCACACCATCAAGACATCAATCATGTCACAAACTGGGGGATACTAACTGGGGTATTGGTCTGGCGGTTTACAGCGTGCAGCGCACAACGCGCCATCACAAGAACGTGTCAGGAAGTCATGGACGGTTAGTGATGACGGGAGAAGTGGGCAAGACTGGTCGTGTGACACTAACACACAACTCCACTACTCCATCGCTCCACTTCCTCCACTTCCCATGAGAGACGTGGGTTAGGCTTAATGACTTGTATAAATAGGTTCTCCTCCCTATTTCCAAGGACAGGACAAGACAGAAAACCAAGTGTTGATACAATCGTATTCAAACACCATAACTGATAGCTTACATCCTGCAATCCAGTTCAACTTTCTGATACAAGTCATAAAATAGCCAACGCCTCCACAATCCCAACACCTTCTTCGCTTCCCTCCCTAAGATCAACTCCATCTCCTTCACTTTGTGACCGAAGCAAGTCTGGAACGACCATTTCTTGGTTTAGGCCAGAGTTGTACAGATTGATTTCTCAAGCACTCCCGTGTAGTGCATTTGTTTAGGGTTTAGATTCATTTCTCATCCACACACCCAAATTACCAAAACCGGCAGAAATAGTTTTCACCTATAAACATAACCCTAAGCTAAAAACCACCATCAACATTAAGTCCCCTGCTTAGCTCGGAACAAGGGAATTGTTGCGAGGTAAGCATAAGATGGTGACAAACAAGGACAGAATCGAAACGTAAATCATGCAAGATGGTCAGGAAAGTCCGACTAACCTTTTTCGAGAGGTAAGGAGAGTTCATGATCCCGTGTTTGGTGGCCTTGCATAGATTCCATTTATGGTGTAGACTGCGAGGTGGCGAGATGAGGATCCTCGGTTTAGTCCGGCTATGTATCATCCTGGCTTGGTTAGAGAACATCATGACGCTGGTTTGGCGAGTCGCTGGTGTTGCCGGCTTGGCTTGGCAAGCCGTTGGCATGGTGCGGCTTGAAACGGAGCCATTGGCGTGGGTCGGCTTGAAATGGAGCCGTCAGCATTAGTCGGCTTGGAATGGAGCCGCTTGGCTTAGAAAGGCAAATGGACTTGCTTGGAAGGGTCGTGGAGCGATGAAGGTGGAGCCACGGAGCGTTGGCTTGGGAGCGAATGATTTTGCATTGTCTTGGCCATGGATTGGTGGCGCCATGGGACGTTGCCTTCACGGGCCCGGTTCCCTTTTCCGTGCATAACTTGAACAAGAAACCTTCCTCAATTCTAATTCCAAAACAACTGTGCTTATAAAAGGAAACCTTCTTCCATCCAAACTCCAAAGTAATATGTGTATAAAAGGGGTCGCATATCTTTTTTTTTTTTTTTTGTAATATTGGCTTTGTTTTCACCTCTTCGCGTTAGCAGCAAGGCAGAGAAGTAGGAGAGCACACTCCAGGTATATGTTACAACGTTTCTTCCTTTTTTTTTTGTAAACCCTAGCCACAAAAATATTCTCCATAAACCCATAGAAGTACTTTTGTATGAATGATTCTTCCCTGCTAGCAGTATCGTAGTAATATTAGCCGTCACAATAGTAAGGAGGCCAATTATTATGCAAATAGGTGCGCGTGAATGGGTTGTTGCCGTTAGTCCCCCTCTCGTGAAAACCTAGATTTTAGGGTTTCCTTTTCATCTTGTGGTTGTGTGCACAGTTTCCGTGGTGGAAACATCCTCCTTTTGGTCGCGGGCATATTTCCCATGACCAAACGTAACTTGGCCGAGGTTCTACTTTCCGCGGCTTCACATGTTGAGTTTATTGAGCAGTCCCCATTCCTTTAGTTATGAATGCCGTGACACGCGGACAAAAGAAAAGTGTTGTTGACCCTTAATTGTGGTGACCAATTTTTTGATAAAATTTCCATGTACGCTTTTCTTCAAAGTAGTAATTTTTTTCCTTTGCTTTGTAGTTACTTCAAAGGCATAAGGAATTTTGTTAAGATTTCATCTGAAAGTAGTTCCGCCGCCGCGTTGAGGAGCGTTAACAACTCCAAACCGAACATAGATGACGAGTTCTTTACGAAGTCTGCTACGATTACAAGGAGCCATCCTAAATTCTTGGCAACCCTTCTGACTGATTCGGAGAATGGTGGAGAAGTCCAATCAGTCTGCCCATGGAGTATAATGAGGTTTTGCCTTCAGAAGAAAGAATATCCGGCTTCTCCCATAGACTTCAAAATCCGCTTTAGTCCATTGCGCTCTTATGATAAATGGATGAAGTTCATGATGAGCCGCGATCACGTGAAGGCCAACTTAAACGAAGTGCAAATCATGCATGCTATCAAGGCGCCTGCGATACTTCAAATTAGAAAAGACGTTGCAGGGTTGATTACTTTCGTCTCCAGGTGGTGCCCGGAAACTCACACAGCTATATGTAGATGGGGTGAGATGACTATTTCTTTGGAAAGCGTAGCCGTTCTGTTGAGCCTCCCGGTAATCGGAAATCTTGATGTCGTCTTGTCTGAGGAAGAAGAAAAAATACGTGCTACTTTGGCCACAAAGGCAGTTGGATACGTTCGAAAGAATTATGAGGAAAAGTGCTTCTATAACTGGTGGGTTTCTGAGTGGTTCCCTGATGATCCGGAGTTGGGTCTAGTGCTAGATGATACGCTCCATGTTGCTGCATTTTTAGCTCTGTGGTTGTCCAGAGACATTTTCGACGATGGTTCTGGTAAAAAGGAGATAAGATAGGATCTTCTCAAATTTGCCATCAAATTGGCGAAAGGCGTTGTTCTTCCCATCGGCGACTTGTTTCTTGGTTCTTTGTACACCCATTTGGATCACCTGGTCGCGGACATGTATGCTTCAAATGGTTATATGAAAGTGGACTCATATGTTCACGTTGATTTTCTTCAAGCGTGGTTGTGGGAGCATTTCAAAAATTACGCTCCTAACCCGAGAGTTTTGTTTCCTAATGCGTATGGCGGTTCTAGGATACTCCGTTGGTTGGAGAGGCGTCCAAGAGCTGGCGTAAAGCTCATTCACTTCCTTGACAATTCGTATGAAATTAATTTTCGTCCTTGGGCCCCAGCCCATGCCTCCATAGTTCAGCCAAGTACTTTTGCTGCTGCTCCGAGCTTGACTTTGCTTTCTGCTGGAAAGAATATGAGTGTTGGAGAGATTGTATTCGTGCGAAGCTGTAACTCTGGACACATGCCATCCTTCTTCTAGGGGTCCTTCAAGGCATTCGTTTATAATATTGACAGGGCAGCCCGACATATGGGATTTGACCAAGGGGTTCCATTTATGCGTCAGCCGACCGCTCCGGAAGAATTGTTACCAGCTGCTCTTGACGCCAGTGTTCTTGCGCTAGGTAAATCCTTTCCTTTCTTGCTCCCTGAACGAAAAACTGTGACGACTCCCAAATATAATCTCTTCTGGGAAGACGAGTTTCTCGCCATTCATCAGTTCGTGCAGAACGTTGGGACAAATCTACGCGGAAAACCTTCTTCTGCAGTTCTAGCAAAGCATAAGTTGTTGAAACAGCTTCCCTCGGGAAAGCAAAAATCCTCTAGCTCGGATGCAGAGAGTCCCCAGGTTAAGGAGCGAAGGTCAAAAAATCGTGCAGGTGGCTTCCGATCAGATTCAGTTTCAACGGCTCTTGTGACTTTCAGTTCTTCCAACATGCAAGTATGTATGATTTGTCTCCCCGATTTGGTCGTATTGCATAAATATCCTGAATTGTCGCCACTGAAGATCTTTTCCCTTTTTTGACTCAAGGTATTAGCAAGACAAACGCCTTTGCCAGACTTGCACGTGGCAAGGAAATGGCACCTTCTGAAGAAAAATCCGGCGATACTGAGCCTCTTGTCAGTGAAAAGGAAGGCGAAGAAGAGAAAAGTTCAGGATCCGACAGTGATGGGCAAAGTACTTCAGGGCGTAGCGGCGAGTCTTCTTTTAGTGGGCCCACGAATGAGTCGGTGAGTTTCCGCACGTTTTCCCCTGGGCTATTTATTTATGTGGAATAAATATTTAATTGGTGATATTTTACAGGAAGAGTCCGCTTCTGAAGATAACCCCGAGATGGGAATTCATGGCGATGAAGACGCAACCGTGTCTCCAATCATGGAAATCGTACAGGATGATAATCTAGAGATGGAGGTTGATTGTCGTGAGGATGTTGTTGCGTCTCCAATGGCGGAGAACAACGTCGTGGTTGCGGGCGTGATTGTTCCCAAAAAATCTTTGCTGGTCGCGGAATCGATTGCAGGCGCCACTTTCGACCCTCCATTCTTTATTCCTCATGAAGATCATGTGTTAATTGGAGGCTTCAGTGTACCGGCTAAGCATGAGGAGTTGTATACCAGAATATGAAAGAGACATGGACATATCACAACAGCCAAGAAGATCACTAGCCGGTTCGCGTTGGTTAAGCGAGTGGAAGAAATATTATCTTCAATTTGTGATATGCGCGAGGTGACTGGCCACACCGTTTCTGGAAATGTAATCTCAAATTGGGAGTTCCACCGGGATATGTGTATAAACTTTGAGTTTAACGCTTCCTGGTTATGTGAGGGATTTTCGAGATCCAAAGGCTGCAGGCCGGAACGGTTGATGGCCCTTCCGCGGATTTAATTAATCAACAGGAGGTAGAAGTCGAGAAGTTGTCCCAGGAATTGAATCTAAAGCAGGCTGCTCTTCAAAGTATGAAAGACATTTTCTCCAAAAAGAATGAGCCGTTGTTAAGCAATTTTCCTTGAATACTTTTGTTTTCTGAACCTCTTTTCTTAGGTTTTTTTTTTTTGAAAGGCAGAAGAAACGCCTAGTTTGTGGTTTTGATTTCCTAGATTTATTGGGTTGATAGACAATGTTATCTCGAGGGTTATGGATTATTCTTCTGGAACGAATTGTTTTGGAATAGATTATTTTGGGAATGATGTTGTCTTGGTTACGATTGCAAGTAACGCAAACATCCCCGGAAAACCGTGGAACCGTGTGTTGGTAGATGACATGGGGTAAAACATAACATGGCTATCGGTTTTATCATTCCCGTGAAAACTTGAAATAGCAAACCATGTATCTTGTCTAGGTAAGACTTACTCGGTTTTTCAGGTCTCCTGATGAAAAGGGAACCTTCCGGGTGTAAGACCGAGTTTTATGGGAAGCACCGCCGTGATTGTGAAAAGTCCCCAGTCGTCTCATATGATAATCGAGTCATCGATCCCTAGTTTGATCATTCGCTTTTAATCTCTAGGCAGTCCCCAGTCATCCCTTGCCGTGTCAAGACTGATAATCGGGTCATCTGGTAACTGAGTCGTCGATCCCTGAACGGATCGCATGCTTCTACCATCTTGATGTATAGGTCGAAGCATGATATCGATGGTCGAAAATTGACATTGTAACCGAAAGATCAATCTCACACTGTGGTCGCCAATTGTTTGAGGGTGGAAACGGTTTCTGCTGATTTCGGTAATTTCGGGTGTGTGGGTGAGAAACGAATTTAAACCCTAAACAATGTACTGCAAGGGAGTACTTTAGATTCGAGAGATCAATCTGTACAAATCCGGCCTAAACCAAGAAATGGCTGTTCAAAGTGAAGGAGACTTGCTTCGGTCACAAAGTGAAGGAGAAGGGTTGGTTTTGGGGAGGAAGCGAAGAAAGTGTTGAGACTAGGCAAATGCACGTCCAATTGCCCTTGCAAGCATGCTCATGGACCAGAATAGTTGATTATGGAAGAGTAGTTGTTTTACGACTTGTATCAGAAAGTGGGAAGCTAACAGATGGAAAGCTAGCAAATGTTTTCTGAGTGTTGTATGCTCCTGACCTGAACTTGTTGTTCGGTAGAAATAGGTAAGACCCATTTATACAAGTCGGAATGAAACGTACTCTGGTCTCATTAAGAAATGGAAAACGGGTGAGTAAATTGGAGGAGGTAGTCACATAATGATTATGTAACGCTTTGAAAGGTAATTGATGTTCCATTAGAGAAGGCGTTTCACCATTACTCCCGTATTTAGTAACCGCTTCATCCTTATGACACTCTCTTATAACGGACATAGTGTACGCCAAACATAATGCGCCATTTTTGGCGCGTAAACCGCCAAACCAATACCCAATGAGCATCCCCCAGTTTGTGACATGCGTTGATGTCTCGAATGTTTTCGTGGAAAACATGTAGCACGTTTGCTGTTGTCTGGCAAGTTGAGCTTGGGAGACTTGCGTGGTGACCTTCGATGGTCGATATTTTGCATCTTAAGAGGACAAGTAGCCGTTGATTATTGCATGATCAGTATGGCTTTAATATGGCCTAGTTTAGGCTCGGCCAAAAGTTAGGGTTTTGGCTTTGTTTAGGCGCGACTAAACTAGGGCCAAAGGTTGCCATGCGTTAGCTGGTAACCTTGGACGGCTAAGATTTGCACCTTAGATGAAAAGTGGTCGTTGATTGTTGCAGGCCTCCGTTTTGGCAACTGTAAAGGGAAGGCCGGCATGGTATGCCATTGGCACATGTGGCATGGTCGACATGCCTTGGTGTGGTTTAGGCGCGTCCAAAACTAGGGTTTTGGCGTTGGGCCAAAGGTTACCATGCGTTGGTTGGCGACCTTGGACGGCTAAGATTTGCATCTTAGATGGAAAGATGGCCGTTGATTGTTGCAGGCCTTCGTTTGGTAGCCAGCGGCATGAAAGCATGGCCGGCATGGCTTTGACATGGAGTGGAGCCACTGGCAGTGTGCGGCTTGGAAGGGAAACGCTTGCGGCTTTGTCTAAATTAGGGTTTAGTATGTTGAAACCCTAATTAGCGCCATTTACATTATCTATATGTCCCTAATTTTCACACCCAATAAATATGTCCTTATACAACAATAAATATGTCCCTACTTTTTTATAACCTTATCCATTTAATATTAGATTACCTTAATACCCTCACCCATATAATATTTTTCTTTATTTCAAAATACAACAAATTTCTTCCTCTACCACTTCACCACCACCACTAGCAGTCTAGCACCACCACCACCAACATTCAACTACCATTCCACCACCACCGTTCAACAACCACCACCTACCAACCGCCACCACCACTCCTTCACCACCACCATTACACCACCAACAGTCCTCCTCCACCACTAGTCCATCGCCGCCGCCGCCGCCGCCACCACCACCGCCACCGTCGTCACCGCCGCCACCGTCGTCGCCGCCACTGGTTTAAATATTTTTGGATCAACAATAGTAGTTGATCCAAATAAAAATAGAACCAACAATATTTGATCCAAAAAAAAAGGATCAACAGTAGAAGTTGATCCAATTTAGTGGATAAACTTCTATTGTTGATCCACTAAAATTGGATCAGCAATGAAAGTTGATCCATGTAAAATTAGATCAACAATGAAAGTTGATCCATGTAAAATGGAGTGAACTTGGCGTGAGTCGAACACGCATCATCTGACATGGAGTCAACCATGCTACCATTGCATCACAAGTTCAACATTGGAAGAAATTTACATGATTTAAACTACAAAGCATGAGTTCAAAGGATCAACAACAGTAGTTGATCCAATATAGATGGATCAACAACCATAGTTGATCCAAAATATATGGATCAACAACCATAGTTGATCCAATATCACTGCCTGCTTCAACCCAGATAACCACCATATTTCATTAAATGTAGCTTCATAAACACCAATGACTCCAAGACCCGACTTCAAAACCAATCTCGACAACTACAACAACCGGAACCACCATTCTACTACTATTTCCATGACTAATTTCTCATTCGTACCTCTCCACCATTACCGCCACCAACAAATCACACATCTCAAAGACCACCACCACCACCACCAAAACAACCAGAACCAAAATCCAACACCAACTTCATCATTCCAACCAAAACCACCATAGTTGATCCAATAAAAAATTGGGTCAACAACAGGAGTTGATCCAAAATATATGGATCAACAACCATAGTTGATCCAATATCACTGCTTGCTTCAACCCAGATAACCACCATATTTCATTCAGAAACATGCTTCAATCTCTGTAACAACAACTCATACCAACACTGCCACCAACAAAATTACACATCTCCAGCACCACCACCACCACCAAACAACCAAAACCAAAATCCAACACCAATTTTATCATTCCAACCAAAACCACCTCCATCTATATCACCAGTACCGAAAGAAACATACCTCATCCGTCGTCGCTGCTACACCACCACCATAAATCGTAACCTGAAACAGATCTCGATCTATAATTTCAACATAAAAAAAAAAATCCTGGATAGTTTCTGAATACATAAAAACACCGAAGCCGCTAATAAACTACCAAGAACAAGTAACTAGATTGGATTTGTAATCAACGAGAATGCAACAACAGTAGCTAAGATCGTCATGTAATTTACACGGAAGTATGTGAAATGATATTAACCAAGGTTCTTCTTCAATTAATTCAACTACAACAGTACATTTTAACACCATCGTCTTCTTGTTTCAATCAACAACAGCAGCTAAGAGAGATTCAATTCCTGTTGCAAATTGTAACATAAACCAGATCTGATTTTAGGTTACGAATTAGCAGCGGAGAAGATGGTTAAGGTGGTGTAACGACGGGCTAGAAACGAAGATGGTGACGATGGAGATGCTGCTGGTGTTGGTTGCGTTCGTTATGGTGGCGACGGAGATGAAGATGATGGTGGTGACGGAGATGAAAATGGTGGTGAGCTCGATAGTTTTTCTCTGGATGAGAAATAAAGAAGATAAGAAGAAGTCCCTACTTTCAATAAGGTATAAAGGTTGGGGTATATTTGGAAGTCCATAAATTGTTGATGGGCCCCTAATGGGCTTATAGATAAAGAGGGACAAAATTATTATGTGATAAGGATATTTGTATAGACCATCAAAAGTAGGGACAAAAATTCAATAACTACTTACTAGAATCGATACAGAATTCTCATACGGACTTGGATTTTGATGGTCCGCCCCTCAATTCTGTACAGAAAAGAATTTCCTATCTCCTTTCGAGGGAATATTTAGGTTTTGAGCTCGTTCGGGAGGTGAAAACAGCCCGAAAGTAAAACTCAGGAAGAATTCAAGAGGGACAGTGGCATGTTTGGTGCGTTTTTGGGAAGCTAGCATATTTTGGGAAGCTAGCAAGTTTTGGGAAGATAGCGTGTTTTGGGCCAAAGGTTACCATGCGTTGTTCGGCAACCTTGGACGGCTAGGATTTGCACCTAGGATGGAAGGGTGGCCGTTGATCGTCGCACGCCTTCGTTTTGGTAGCCGCATAGGGAAGGCCAACACGGTATGCGCGGAAAGGTGGCTGGCACAGCATGCCATTGGCACATGTGGCATGGTCGGCATGCCTTGGCGCGGTTTGGGCGTGGCCAAAACTAGGGTTTTGGCGTTGGGCCAAAGGTTACCATGCGTTGGTTGGTGACCTTGGACGACTAAGATTTGCATCTTAGATGGGAAAATGGATGTTGATTGTTGCAGGCCTTTGTTGTATGGCGCGGCAAGGTGGCTGGCGTGCCATTGGCATATGTGGGGCCAAGGGTTTGGCATGGACGGTTTGGCATGATGGGGCCAAGGTGTGGTTGGCTTGGCATGGTGGGGCCAAGGGTTTGGCATGTCGTAGGCGCATGGTGCGGCTAGCGTGGTTAGGGCCAAGGAAAGGTGCGGTTGGCTTGGCTAGCATGATTGGCATGCCTTGGTGTGGTAGATGTGGCTGGCATGGTTTGCCATTGGCACAGTGGTGCGGCTAGCATGGTTGGCATGACTTGGCACGGTAGACGTGGCTGGCATGGTTTGCCATTGGCACGGTGGTGCGGCTAGCATGGTTGGCATGCCTTGGCGCGGTAGATGTGGCTGGCATGGTTTGCCATTGGCACAGTGGTGCGGCTAGCATGGTTGGAATGCCTTGGTAGACGTGGCTGGCATGGTTTGTCATTGGCACGGTGGTGCGGCTAGCATGGTTGGCATGCCTTGGCACGGTGGTGCGGCTAGCATGGTTGGCATGCCTTGACGCGGTAGACGTGGCTAGCATGGTTTGCCATTGGCACGGTGGTGCGGCTAGCATGGTTGGAATGCCTTGGCGCGGTAGATGTGGCTGGCATGGTTTGCCATTGGCACGGTGGTGTGAGAATTAGGGTTTGGCCTGTCGAAACCCTAATTAGTAAAAATAAGGTACCCTGGTAATTTTCTCGCAGACATATTAAAGGGTTCAATAAATGCACTTAGTGGATACATTATTACTCAAATTATGTGACGTCACTGTCCGACTAGGGTTTTACGATTTTAACCCTAAGCTAAAAACCACCATCAACAGGTGGATGGCGCTAAGGATTGGTTGTACTGTTTGCCATCCGGAAGTGTCACTACATGGAATGGGTTGAAGAAAATTTTCTTAGAGAGGTATTTTCCTGCATCTAAGGCTACTCAAATTCGCAAGGAAATTTGTGGGATGAAGCAAAATATGGGAGAATCTTTGTATGAGTGTTGGGAACGATACAAGAGATTGATGGGAAGCTGCCCTCACCACCAATTTAGTGACGCTATGATTATCCAATACTTTTATGAAGGACTCCAATCAAGTGATAGGAATATCCTTGATGCTACATGTGGTGGTGCACTAGTGAACAAGACGGTGGCACAAGCTAGAGAGTTGATTGAAAACATGGCAGCGAACTCACAACAATTCCTGAGTCGTGGTTCGGATGTGCTTCTAAGAAAAGTGAATGAAGTGAGCGAGGTCGAGGATCTTCGTCAACAAATGGGTAACATGAAAGTAATGATGCAACAAGTTGCAGCCGCGGTTATACCAAGTTCTCCTCGATGTTATGAAGATGAGAAAGCTAATGCGATCTTTCCAAATCAACAAAGACGGTATGATCCCTACTCCAATATGTATAATCCGGGATGGAGAGATCACCCCAACTTCAGCTATGCTAACAAGCAAGGAGCGGCTCAACAAACCAACTTCAACCGACCGAGTGGATTTCAACCACAACAACAACAATTTCAGCAACAACAACAACAACCTCAAATAGGGTCCAATATGGAAGAGATGCTGAAATATTTTATGCAAAGAACGGAGAGTACGGTTAAGGATTTGCAAACTCAAGTTGGTTTTATGGCTATTGAGTTGAATCAATTGAAGGCACAAAATGGTGGGAAACTCCCTTCTCAACCTATCAACCCAAAAAGGGGACGTCAATGCTATTATGTTGAGAAGTGGTACACAACTTGTGCAACCCGAAGTTACTGATTCGGGCAAGGTGGAAACACCAAAGGAACCTGTTTTGGAGGAGAAAAATGATGATTCTCCCCAAATTTCTGAGGTACCTAATCCTAACTCTAAAACTCCGGTTTCTACTTATGTTCCTCCTTTACCTTTCCCTCGCAGATTTGCAAGTTCTAAGAAGGCGGAACTAGAAAAGGAGATTTTAGACGTTCTAAAGAAGATCCATGTGAACATACCACTCATTGATGCGATCAAGCAAGTTCCCAAGTATGCAATGGTGTTGAAGGACTTGTGTACCAATAAGCAAAGGCTCAAAGGTAATGAAGTGCTAAGTGTGGGGGAGAATGCTTCGGCAATCTTACAACACAAACTCCCACTGAAATGTAAGGATCCCGGTAGCTTTGACATTCCCGTCATAATTGGTAACACTACATTTAATAAAGTTATGTTGGATTTAGGTGCATCCGTAGATGTTATGCCTGCATCTATGTATAACTCACTTGATCTTGGTCCTCTTAAAAAGGCTGGAATTGTATTGCAATTAGCCGATCGCTCTAATATCTACCTGTTTATGGGTAAAAATCGTTTCCGCCGATTTCGGTAAATTCGGTAGGTGAGTGAGAAACTGGTTCAAACCCTAAACAAATGTGCTGCACGTGAACACTTTATAGATTCGAGAGATCAATCTGTACAAGTCCGGCCTAAACCAAGAAATGGTCGTTCCAGACTTGCTTCGGTCACATGCCAACACGCTCGCTGGTAACTTTTCCTACCAGGGCGCGACCCAAATTGGCCACGCATGCCATTGGCACATGCCAACATGCTCGCTGGTAGCTTTTTCTACCAGGGCGCTACCCAAATTGGCCACGCATGCCATTGGCACATGCCAACACGCTCGCTGGTAGCTTTTCCTACCAGGGCGCGACCCAAATTGGCCACGCATGCCATTGGCACATGCCAACACGCTCGCTGGTAGCTTATCCTACCAGGGCGCGACCCAAATTGGCCACGCATGCCATTGGCACATGCCAACACGCTCGCTGGTAGATTTTCCTACCAGGGCGCTACCCAAATTGGCCACGCATGCCATTGGCACATGCCAAACACGCACGCTGGTAGCCTAACTTGCAAACCGTGCAACCTACCATCAAGGCATTCCGCACACGCCATTGGCACATGCCACACATGCCACTAGCAGCTCTGGCGTTGCCACTTCCACTCAAGGTGCAACCCGCAACAAAGGCATTCCGCACATGCCAGTGGCACATGCCACACGCGCCTCTAGCAGCGCCACTTGCACTCAAGATGCAACCAACACTCGAGACATCAACACAACCTGGGGGATGCTTTCTAGGGTTTTGGTTTGGCGGTCACAGCATGCAGCGTACACTACGCTCACATTAAGAAAGCGTGAATAGGAATAAATCGGTCAAATAAATGAGGAAATAATGGTGAAAACGTTTTCACCCATAAACACCTTGCGGTTACCACCTCCTCCCATTATTTCACCCTTTACTCTTTTCCTTCATGAGGCCGAGTACGTTTCAACCTCGACTTGTATAAATAGGTCTTACCTATTTCCACCGGACAACAAGTCTCGGTCGGGAGAAAAATACAACACTCTCGGAAAAGGCAACTTTGCAAGCTCTCCAAAAAGCTTTCATCTCTTGCAAGCTTAGAAGCTTTCACTTTACGATACAAGTCGAGACACTACTCTCCTGCAGTATTCTCGGTCTCAACACCTTTCTTTGCTTCCCTCCCCAAATCAACCCTTCTCCTCCACTTTGTGACCGAAGCAAGTCTGGAACGGCCATTTCTTGGTTTAGGCCGGACTTGTACAGATTGATCTCTCGAATCTATAAAGTGATCACGTGCATCACATTTGTTTAGGGTTTGAACCAGTTTCTCACTCACCTACCGAATTTACCGAAATCGGCGGAAACGATTTTTACCCATAAACAATTGGCGACCACAGTGGGAGGATTGATCTATCGGTTACAATACCAACTCCGATTCCTGATTTTGTTTCCCGAACGTCAAATCCCAACATGGTGGAACTCAGGTCAGGAGCGGCTGCCGAGAATACCAGCACAGAACACACCCCTAATGTTAGCGTCTCTCCCAACAACGTTGTTGCATCACCTGCTGACTACAGTAACATCGAATGCACTCCCTCAAGCGTAGCACCGCCAATCACCAGGGCAAGAGCCGCTGCCTCCTCTAATGTCTCTGCACAACCCTCTAATCACGGCAACGAAAATATATCTTCGGGTGTCACGCCACCAGTCACGAGGGCCAGAGTCGCCGCTACGGCCCCTAATGCTTCGTCTAGCATGGCGCCTCCGACCACAACTAAGGTTCCAACTACCCCGTCGACGGGACGAGAGACCGGAGGGACCAGAGGAAGTCGTCCTTATGTCACCATCGCTGATTTGATGGAACGACAGGAGATGCTCGCCAGAGCCCAGACGGACATGGTTTCAACGCAGAAAGAGGTACTCGTCTTTCTCAAGACCTTGACAGAGCGACTACCACGTGATTCGCGTCCTCCAGAGCCGCTTAGGAACGTATCCAACAACCCCGACGCCAGCACCTCGGCGGAGCACGCCTCCACGGATGAGGAAACTCGCGCTAGAATCCCGTTGGAAAGAAATCAGCCGCCCAACTTCGTCACGCGAGAAGATCTGGAACAACTTCTCCGCAACCGAATCAAGAATGACGAATTGGACGTGCATCATCACCAACCCCCTTACCCATCCGAAATGCAGAGAATCCCTCTCCCAAGGGGGTACTCTTCTCCTCAATTTACCCTGTACGATGGTACCGGGAATGCACATGAGCATGTCTCCCGTTTCCTGGAATCCCTAGGTGAACATGAATATAATCACGTTCTTCGTTTAAGGGAATTCTCAAAATCACTTACTGGAAGGGCGTATACATGGTACAACAGCATCCCACCGAACATCATTCCCAACTAGAGTAGCATGGTCACTGCGTTTTATAAGAAATACTTCTTCGTGTCTGAACAAGTTACTTTCTCAGACCTCGGAAGAATGTACCAGTGGGATAACGAACATCCGAATGATTTCGTCAATAGGTTCAGGGTTCAAGCACTCGACTGTCACGACCCAAACGTGACCGAGCAACAACTGGTGAACGCATGCATCAATGGTATGGTTCCTATTTACCGCGCCCTTCTAGAAAACTTGCGCTTCCAAACATTCTCCGAACTCCATGAAGCCGCGTAGACGATCTCGCAACAACAAAGACCAAAGATTACCGGGAAAGAGCTAGGCCAACTCGAACCGAAGACACGCGCGAAACTCGCGGGAGTAGACGCCTCATCAGCAAGCAATTTAATGTCGGCTCATCCTCCGTGAACATAGTAAACAAAAGGGGAAAAAGAAAAGCCCCAACTACGAGCCACCAGCCAAAACGTGAAGCGCCGGCGCAACGGGAACCCCCGCCATGAAAGACCGTCACCAAAACTCCCATGCAGCATCATGAGACCGAAGGAAATACCCTTGATTTCCCATTTCCCATCGAGGAGGTGATTGACCTCCTAGAAGCCTGGGTTCAAGATGATATTATCAGACTGCCACCTCCCAGACATCCACCAACTGAGGCTGAGATGGCGAACCCCAAGTACTGCCACTACCACAGGTTCGTTCACCACCCGACTAGCGATTGCAATGAGACTAAAGCATATTTTCAAAGAAAGGATAGAAGCGGGAGGACTCCAACCAGAGACGAAAGAGTGCATCGAGACCCACTCCCAATAAGAAACTCGGGTCCTCTAGGGACTCCGTGCACGAGACTCGTAAAATCCATGATGCAACATGTATGCGAAATTCTCTATCTTTCCAAGGTGCGGCGCCAAGATATTTTCGCAGCTCTCAATCGTGTTGTATCAAGCAAACGACTTTTTCTCTCCTCGGAAACCACGCCAAGGGCCCAAGCTTTCCAAACAAAGCGGAACCAAAAAGGAGAACTGGGACTGCTGACCACGTCCCGTTTAAGAGGTAACGAATTTGACGACACGCTCATCGACACGGCCTCTGACCACAACATCATTACTTTCAAGACACTAAAGGCACCAGGATTTACAAAACAAGACGCTACCTATTCCCCGTCCGTGATTAAGAACTTGAGAGGAGAAACTTTGAACGCGCATGGCTACATCAACCTAGAGATCAAGATGGGAGACGCTATAACACATAGCAAATTCCACATTGTCAAAGAACTAGATCACGACATGATATTGGGACGATTGTGGGTGCTCGACAACAAAGCGAAATTGGATGTACACCTCCGCCGACGTCCACGCCCGAAGGAATTCCCAACAAATCATCCCACTCGGGTTATCGCATCAACGAGCTATTGAAGGAACTCGGACATCCGGAGAGGACTGTTGGCGCTAGCTCATGATTTTAAAATGCAAGTAAGTCCGACCGAGCAACCTTTTCGCAATCAGTCTTTCCTTCCCCCATTCCGTCATGGGGACTCGGCGCGATTACTGGCACGAACGCTGTCAAGAAATGTGAATGGGGAGCTGGACCATTTGAACTCTTTGCAAGAAGCTTGGAAACTTCTATTGAAACCAACGAAGCCAAGACTCAAACGGTTGCACGACGTCTGAGCCCGTTTTCAATCGGAGATGTAGTTATTAAGGAAAGCTCGTTTCAAGTTGGGAGGATGTGGTAAAAATGGCTATTCAAACTGATTCGCCCGATGAAAGAGAAGACGATTTGTATCTAGTTGCGGATACCCTTTTGGGAGGATATTGCAAGCTCATCAATGCAGACACACACCCGAAGGCGTGATAATTCACTCGCGATGGCTTAAGGTCTCCAATCCCTAAAAACGATGTACCTCCCGATCACTCCCCTTTAGTATTTCCTTTAACAATTCCTCTTAGTAGTTTTACTCCCCCAAGATGAATACACCGTTTGTATCTTTTTTCCTGGGATTCCCTTTTCCGTCAAAAAAAAAAAACATAAATACATCTCTTTCCAAGCAAATTCTCCAGATATCAGAGAAATACATCAGATAAACCCAGAATTATTCTGGTCTCAACACCTTTCTTTGCTTCCCTCCCCAAATCAACCCTTCTCCTCCACTTTGTGACCGAAGCAAGTTTGGAACGGCCATTTCTTGGTTTAGGCCGGACTTGTACAGATTGATCTCTCGAATCTATAAAGTGCTCACGTGCAGCACATTTGTTTAGGGTTTGAACCAGTTTCTCACTCACCTACCGAATTTACCAAAATTGGCGGAAACGATTTTTACCCATAAACACTACCCAATGGGTCTTGTTGAGGATGTTCTTGTGCAGGTTAATCAATTAGTTTTTCCAGCTGACTTTTGCGTGTTAGAGATGAATGAAGGGTCACCGGACTCGTCTCTTCCATTGCTACTTGGGCGTCCCTTCATGAAAACGGCGAAAACCATTATTGATGTGGACAAGGGAATGCTAACTATGGAGTTTGATGGAAAAACAATACGTTTCAACATTTTCGAGACGATGAGATATCCTAGTGATGTCCACTCTTGTTTCTCCACTGATGTATGATGAGTGCCAAATAGTGCATATATATACACCTTTTTATTGGCATTTTACTCATCTTTTGCGCTTAGAAATCAGATATTATCCCATATTCTGTGTTTTCTTTGTTTTCAAGAATAAATATTTGTATTAATTAATTTTGTGTTTTTAGGTAATAAATAAAGTCCGGAGAAACTGAGGAGCTAAAGAGCGAAGAATTGGAGTCAAACATCTATGGAGCAGATAGCCAAAGCCCGCGCGCAAATCAGTTGCAACCCAACAAGGAAGACTTGGGCTAGAGCTACCCACGACCCGGATCCGAACCCGCTCATCCCGAGCCGTTGAGATCTTTATCTTCCACATCCAATGGTCGCTGCCTCCACGTGCATCATAGATCGCTGCTCCCGTGCAACACCAGATCAAGCCAAAACCGCTTACCTCCCGAGAGCCGTTCGAGATCTCCATCGCTCCATCCGACGCTCGCTAGGCCATTCCCATCGACTCCCGCTGTTCATGCCTCACAAAGCAAATTGACCAACACCCTATACCCCCATCGACAAACCCTATTCTCTTCATCTCCTTCTCTCACCTTCTTCTCTCCCGTCTCCATCGAGCAGAGCTCGCTCTTCCACAGACACCACCTCCACCTTCCCTGCCACAACCACCTCTTCCATCACCACCTCACCAACAACCCTCCTGACACAGCGCCAACAACCACCCTCTCTAGCTTCACTTATCTCTCGCCTAGCCTCTCTCGAAACCCTAGAGGCTATGTAAGAGATAATTGAAACTAGGGTTTCGATCAATCAACCCCAGCATGGAGTTCTGAGACGATTAGACAAGAAGGAAGCTCGAGTCAGAGGTTATAAGAGTATGGGTACTTTATTTTGCATTTAATTTCTGTTTTAAAGAAATTAGGGTTTGGTAGTTTTATGGTTGCATGTATAAATTGAAGAGAGGGGTTTGTGTGATAGTTCACGGCTGGATTAGCCAGTGCAGTCAATTAGGTTTAATTTGTGTTTTATTTATCTTGTAATGTTTTAATTTAAATCATCAGGGTGTTGATGAAACCCCTGTTCTTCATGATAAAGCATATTTAGCTTAAGCTTTAATCTTGCTGTGTATAACATGACAAGATTAGTAGGTAATTGAAGAAGCTAATGACCCTGTGATGAGCTGTACTGTAAGAAGACAGCTCATACTAGGGGGAGTTAGTGGATTTAGTTAGCAAAAATCTACCTTAGACCTTCAAATGAAGGGCACAAGAATAGAGTTAAGCCACATTGCCGGAGCATGAGGTCAGGTGGTGGAATCAACCACCCTTGTGCTTCACAGTTTACCTCAGTTGCCTTAGTTTAGAGTCACTACAATTTCCAGTCGTATCGACACAAGCCTCAATAGTTCTGTCACTCTTAGAACTCAGTTTAGGAAGCCTTAGATCAATATCAGAGCACCACAAGTCCTTGTGGGATCGACCCGTACTTGCCACGTCTCCGATAGACGCCGTGCACTTGCGGATTATAACACGTAGGTCAAATTTACATACACTTTCGAGGCCTACCAATGTATACATAGGCACAACAAGTGTTTGAATTAAATAGTGAAGATGCTTTGGAAACCGTTTTAACTACATCCATGGATAATGGTGTAGAGTGTGGTAATGAAGTCAAGGAAGCCCTTGGTGATCTTAATTCACTACAAGGATGCCCGGAAACTCATAATATCTCTTTTATTTTTTTACCATGTAGTGATGAAAAGCTTGTACCTTCCATTGTTAAATCTCCAAAGTTTGATTTGAAACCTCTTCCCGATCACCTAAAGTATTTGTACTTAGGTGACAAGGAAGATTTACCTGTGATTGTTTCTAACGAGCTCAGTGATTTACAGGAGCAAAAACTTCTAAGGGTGCTAAGGAAGTACAAGATGGCCATATGATGGACAATTGCTGATATCAAGGGTATAAGACCTGCCGTTTGTATGCACAAAATCCGTTTGGAGGATGATGCAAAGCCTACAAGGGAAGCGCAACGTCGTTTGAACCCTCCCATGATGGAAGTTGTGAAAAAGGAGATACTAAAGCTTTTGGAAGTGGGTGTTATCTACCCCATATCCGATAGCAAGTGGGTGAGCCCGGTACAAGTAGTGCCAAAGAAATCAGGCGTGACAGTGGTGGAGAATGATAAGAACGAACTTGACCCAACTCGTGTGCAAACCGGTTGGAGGGTTTGTATTGATTACAGGAAATTGAATGCCACCACTAGGAAAGATCATTTTCCATTGCCTTTTATTGATCAATGCTTGAACGTTTAGTTGGACACTCTTACTATTGCTTCCTTGATGGCTATTCAGGTTATAATCAGATTGTGATAACGCCGGAGGATCAAGACAAAACTACTTTCACTTGTCCTTTCGGTACTTTTGCTTATCGAAGGATGCCTTTTGGCTTATGCAATGCTCCAGCTACCTTCCAAAGGTGTATGGTAAGTATTTTTTCAGAATATGTTGAAAACATAATCGAAGTGTTTATGGATGACTTTAGTGTCTTTGGTGATTCATTTGACCTTTGCTTGAACAATTTGTCACTAATCCTTGAACGATGTGTTGAAACAAACCTTGTGCTGAATTAGGAGAAGTGCCATTTTATGGTAACTCATGGCATAGTTTTAGGCCATATAATATCTTCTAAAGGTTTGGAAGTCGATAAATCTAAAATAGACCTTATTCGTGCTTTAACCCCTCCCACTACGGTTAGGGAGATACGCTATTTTCTTGGTCATGCAGGTTTTTATCGTAGATTTATCAAGGACTTTTCCAAGATAGCATCACCACTTTTCAACTTATTGCAAAAAGATGTGGTTTTTAACTTTGATGAAAAGTGTATGGCGGCATTCAATCGTTTGAAAGAACTTTTGATTTCAGCCCCTATCATTAAACCACCGGATTGGAGCAAGCCTTTTGAGCTCATGTGTGATGCAAGTGACTATGCAGTTGGTGCGGTTCTTGGGCAACGTGTGGGGAAGATACCTCATGCTATTTATTATGTTTCTAGAACGTTAAATGAGTCCCAACAAAACTACACAACCACTGAAAAAGAGTTGTTAGCCATTGTTTTTTGCTTTGGAAAAATTTCGCTCTTATCTAATTGGTACAAAAGTTGTTGTCTTTTCTGATCATGCAGCACTTAGGTACTTGCTAATGAAGAAAGAAGCAAAACCGAGGCTCATACGATGGATTTTACTCTTGCAAGAGTTTGATATTGAAATCAAGGACAAGAAAGGAATTGAGAATACCGTTGCGGATCACTTGAGTCGTCTTGCTGTGGACAAGGAAGCTATCCCATTGCGTGAAAGTTTCCCGGACAAGCAACTTTTCTCAATTGCCTTTGGAGAACCATGGTATGCCGATATTGTGAATTACTTGGTATCTAAACAAATCCCAAAGAACTTGTCTCGTGCTGAGAGGGACAAACTTAAGAAGTTAGGAAACCAATACATATGGGACGATCCAAACTTATGGAAACATTGCAGTGACCAAGTAATACGAAGGTGCGTTCCCGAATCTGAATTTAATTCTATCTTGTCTTTTTGTCACTCCCATGCTTGTGGAGGACATTTTGGGAGTAAGAGAACCGCTCACAAGGTACTTGAAAGCGGTTTCTATTGGCCAACCTTGTTTAAGGATGCATATATATTTTGTACAACTTGTGATAGGTTCCAAAGAACATGCAATCTAGGTGCCCGAAATCAAATGCCACAAACTTTTTTTCAATTTATTGAAGTTTTTGATGTAAGGGGTATTGATTTTATGGGTCCTTTTGTCAACTCTCATGGAAATGTTTATATCTTACTTGCTGTTGATTATGTCTCGAAATGGGTGGAAGCTAAGGCCACCCCAACTAATGATTCTAAAGTTATTTCAGATTTTGTGCAAGCTAATACTTTTGCAAGGTTTGGAATTCCAAGAGCCATAATTAGCGATGGGGGTTCTCACTTCAAAAACATGATCTTACAAAGCTTGTTGAAGAAGTACAATGTGTCGCACAAGATTGCAACACCTTATCATCCCCAAACAAATGGACAAGCCGAGGTTTCTAACCGGGAGGTGAAATCCATTCTAGAGAAGACGGTGAATCCAACAAGGAAAGATTGGAGCATGCGACTTAATGATGCTTTGTGGTCTTATAGAACCGCATACAAGACTCCTATCGGGATGTCTCCCTTTAGGCTTGTGTATGGTAAACCTTGTCATTTACCCATTGAAATTGAGCATAAGGCGTTTTGGGCTATAAAGCAATGCAATATGGAAATGGATGGGGCTGGAAAGCAAAGGAAGTTACAACTCCAAGAGCTAGAGGAGTTTCGCAATGATGCATTTAAAAGCTCACGCATTTATAAGGAAGAAACGAAAGCATTTCATGATAACATGATTTCTAGGAAACAATTTTGCATTGGGCAAAAAGTGCTTTTGTTTAATTCTCGCTTGTATTTATTTCCGGTTAAATTAAGGTCACGATGGATCGGACCTTTTATTGTTACTAATGTGTTTTCTCATGGTGCAGTGGAAATTCGTAGCATAGCTACAGGAAAAGAGCTTAAAGTTAATGGGCACCGGTTGAAACCATATTATGAGAATTTCACTTCCGAAGTGGTGGAAGGAGTTAACTTGGTGGATGTACTCCCTATGGAGGAGTCATAGAAAGCAAGGAGATAGTCGGGCTGACGACTTTAAACCAAGCGCTAAATGGGAGGCAACCCATCAGATGAGTATTTCTTGTCTTGTTTTTAGTTTTTCTTGTCTTGCATTTACTTTTTCTGATTTCTTGTCATATTATCATGTAGTATTTCCCACCTTGACTTACTTTGGATGACTCAATTTACATTTAGGACAATGTAAAGTTTAAGTGTGGGGGAGTGGTTAAGCATTTGCATTGTAAAAATTTCAACTTTTTTAATTTTTTTTGTAAATTAGTGAATAAAAACTCCAACTTGTGGTTAGTTTAGAGTCACATAGTATACATGTCGCTAAGATTACATCGAGATTCTCCTAAGAGTGATTGAACTTAGAGATGACAGAGAACATGATCGGGTTTTTTAATTGTATGAGAGTTAAAGTTGGATTTAACCATGCCAGTGGCAAATAAGGTGCAGACTGAATTCGGTATTAGAGTAGTGGTCCCCTATAGTGGAGACTACTCATGTTACATCATGAGAGGCACCGACCTTCACTTCTTTGTACCTGTCTAAATTTTTGCTTTTAGAGTGTGTGTCACCGTACGTAAATTCCGGGTAGAATGGTGAGCTACCCAACCTCCCACCAATAGAAGCACTATTTTGATCTCTTGAGTGCTATTTTATCAATCATGATGGTGACATCGAATTGCTAACTTACATACCACTTGTAATCTTGTTCGCAGTTAGCACCATCCACTTTATCTCTCTCTTCACCAACAGGTCCATAGAAACACCATCATCATCAACAAGAGGAGCATCACAAATTCGAAGGAAAGTTGAAGACGTTCAAGGTTTACAAGCAACGGTACAGAAATGAGCATATTTCAGATTCAAGTAAAGCAACAAGACAAAGAGCAGAATTTTTTACGAGTTGAAGACTATATGTACAAGAGTGAAGATTATCAAGATGAGAGTCGAGAAGTTTATGATATCGAGACATACAAGTTGTGAAGAACAAAGTGGTAAAGTACTTACACCATGGCCTTTGTACTTGCATTTTTATTTTATTTTTATTTGTATTTGTATTATTTTCTCTTGTCTTAAAAAAAGTAAAAAAACAAAGAGTTAAAAAAATAAAATAAAAAAGACAAGAGAAAATTTGTTAGGTTCATTATTTTATTTTGTTTTGTTTTCATTTTTGTATTTGTTTTATTTTTCTTGTCTCATAAGAAAAAAGAAAAAAAAAAAGAAAAAAAGGAAAAAAAAAAAAGAAAGAAAAAAAAGAGACAAGACAAATCCATTGTATCATATTTTGGGTTTGTATAATTTGTTTTTAGTTATGTTCTTTTAATGAAGCCAATGGAAAGAAGAAATATCTAAAATGAAGTTTCAAGCAACAAGGAATTAGAGGAAATAATCACATGTCAAGATTCTGCAAAGTTCAAGATTTCATCATCAAGAGTTGAAGACCGAAGACGAAGATGAAGATACTGATTGAAGACCGAAGACGTTTCTATGGATGCTGTGAGAGTGGTGCTAACTGCACGCCGAATGGATAATGAAGTAAGTAAGCATATTCCCACCTTCGTTAAGTGGTTGATTTCCTTTCTTAGAGATCGTCAGAAAAATGGGTTTTCAAAATGAATAAAAGATGTGGGTTTTCAAAACAATTCGGAGGGTTTTGCCTTCCTACTATTCAAAGTGTCTCAGGATTCTATCTTCACTCCTACCTGGACACATGTGTGACCCATAAAAAGCTATTTATTATTGAGAGCAACTTCATAAAACCCTTTCTTTTGAGGCAGAGTCGAGACTTTCGATCACTCCGAACCCGAATTTCTTTCGATAAGGGATGGTTATTTCTCTCTCGATTTTTAAGGATGATATTGTGTTTATTTATGTGTCTAACTTCTTATTACTAGTGTGCAGAATCTCTATGTCTTCTTAGCGCATTGGATGTTATCATTTCGGAGAACTAGTAAGTTGGAAAAGTAGGTTTTGTGGGTATATCTCTAGTAAACCCTCACGAGACTATAACTCGTCCACTAGGGACACCTAGGGGTTTAAAGGCTTGGTATACGTGCTAAGTGTGACCGTAGCCTCGACGACTCGGAGTTGTATGTATTTTAGAATTAGTTTTGTTTGATTTGCTCGAGGACTAGCAAAGTCTAAGTGTGGGGGAATTTGATAGGTGTCTAAAACACCTAATTTTAAATCTAGTATTTATGCTTTCTTTGATATTATCCTTGTGAATTGCATCTCTTATGTTTGCTTTTGAGTTTATTAGGTGCAACAGAGTCATTTGGAGCGAAAGAAGGAGAAATCGTCCACTTGGAGCGTAAAATGCAAAAGGTCAATTCACAAGCGATATTTGGAGCAGGCTGTGTTGTGCAGTAATGGAAGTGAGTTGCAGTCGTGTAATCCAATGCAGTGGTGATATTGATTTCAAGGCTGGTGTTGTTATTGCAGAAGCTGAGTTACAAGATGGCTGTGAATTGCAATGCAGGGAAGTTGGTTGGCACTGGAGCTGCTGTTGTATGCTGTACATGGAAGATATTGAGTGTGCATAAGCTGGTGATGGATTATGCGAAGTTGCAATTGAACTCATGGATAAAATGTTGGTAGTCCTGGTGCTGTTTTGAGGAGAGAGCAGATGGATTTCAGCTGATTGAGGTGTAGGAAATGGTGTTGCAGTGAGAACTTAAATGGGCATCGCAGGTTGAACTGAAATTGGCAATGGTTGTGACAGTGAAACATAGAATGGGTTGTTATTGTGTTACATGGTTATGAATGACTATGGTGTTAAGATGATGGAGGAGGCATCATGAAGCTATGAATTTGAGCTAGGAAAGGAGAGAATGGAAGATTGAAGATATACTTTGATGTGGCCTGAGTAGGTGATTGAATTAGTGATTGGATGAAGCCGCAAGAGAAGTTGCAGCTGGGGAATTATGCATCACAGCATAGCAAGATGGCCTGCAAATGGCCTAGGCCAAGGTGACTCAGATCTGACTCGTTCCTGACTCAGCCTCTGACTCAATAACGCCGTCAGTGATCGTTAACCTAACTGTTAGTCTTAACGGTCGACTGTTAGTTTGACAATTTGCCTGAGATACATTTCCCGGTCACCTGAAGTTGTTTTCCAGCCAGTTTCCGGCCAAATTTTGGGACTTCCGACGACTCATTTGAGCATATTTTCTATACGGGCATAGTCACATTTGGGCTTGGTGGATACATTGGATATGGACTCTTGAAGACTTGATCAAAAGGAGAAAAGCTACAAAAGAGAAAGTTTTCTAAAACTTTGGTTATCACGTATTTTTCTACTTGGAGTTTTGGAGAGCGGCGATTAGGGTTTGCTTTTCATTTGTTTTTCATCTTCATTATTTCATTATTGATTATGATTATGATGAACTCAAAAGCTATGAGTAGCTAAACACATATTATTGGTTATGGGATAAAGTGGATTTCACAACATGATATATGATTCAATGAATTAGTTTTGTCTCAATAATTTATTGTTTATGATTCATTGTTAATATTTCATATGATTTGAATACTTGTTAGGTTGAGTCCGGAATCAATCCGATTTGCATTCATTTCTAGAGCTATATTAGGGTTTTCAATACGAAATAGTTGTTTATCCCTGATTCTAAGTAGCATAATTGTGGGTAGTGCTTGTAGTGATATATCCTACTAGTCACAAGTGAATCATAACTTTTGTTAAAACGGATTAGTGGTTTTACACATTCGTTTGCATTGATTAGTCTTATTCCATAAAACTTATTGATTTTAGGGAGTTAAACTTGATTGTGCTTTTACACGTTAGGTTGCTTTCTAGGAAGAATTCACATATACATCTTTTAATGTGGTTGTGATGAAATCAGGAAATTAGCGGGATATTCTTGCGATCAAGGTATCCTAGGACTTTTAGTAAATGAGAGATTAAAATACCAATTCTAGTCATTGATGAAAATACATGTTTGTGAATGATACTATCCCATGACCAATATCTTCCCTTTATTGATTATTCAAATTATTTTATTTGCTTTGCTCTATTTTATTGCTTAGATAAAACAAAAATCCCCCCTTGGTTACTAAGTAACTGAAATTCTATAACAACAAAAGCCTCTCTGTGGGAACGAACTCTTTCTTATCACATACTTCATTTATATTTAGTAGAGTGAGAAAGTGAAATTATTTTTGCTCGGCTGACAACCGATCATAAATGTTGTTTTATAATTTTCAGGTGTATGCAATTTGATTTGGTCTAAAAGTTCTTCTATAACAGGTATATGGAACTTATCTTTGATTAAGACCGCAATGAGATTTCTGTAGTCAACACAAGATCTAC
This sequence comes from Papaver armeniacum, assembly GCA_023531295.1. NCBI lineage: Eukaryota > Viridiplantae > Streptophyta > Magnoliopsida > Ranunculales > Papaveraceae > Papaver > Papaver armeniacum. The sequence goes on from JAJJWW010003629.1 coordinate 79,661, forward strand.
AAGTGTTGTATTTATTCTTTACCAGAAGGATAGGTGATGCGAAGGGACTATGACTGTACCTAAATTATTCCAGAGCTGAGTATTTATTGCATCAATGACTCCACCACTGACTTGTGAATGTAAAGACATTCATATGGTCTGAGATTAATTGGTTGAGAATCAGTTTTGAGTGTAATTTTATGATCCAAGACTCTCTAAGTGCGGGTAGTTAAATTAGTTCATAAAAAAACCAGAGAAGTTATGAAGTAATTTTCGAATAGGTTGTGGGATCTCAGATGTTTCAGATGAAGTAAAAATAGCAAAAAATTGACTTACCAAAGCAGGTGTGTTCTTTTTGAGAAAATTTTTCATTACAATGCCACTAATCATCATCAGATATTTCTTTCTATATGTACCATGTATAGTGATCTCTTGACCATTGTGCATGAAATAAATGGATAACCTAGATAAATTGAACATTACATCACCCAATGTTCTTTAGCCAATCAGCCCCTAAAAAATACCATAACCCCCTAATGGAAGTAACTTCAAGTCAGCAGAAAATTGTAGCCCTTGCATTTGCAATTTGAGTTGATGAAAAACTCCAATACTTGTGGTCCTAGCACCATTAGATACAATAACTAACATATGAGTTGTTGGACTTACCTCACGAGCCAATTGGCTAGTAAGAGAAAATTCAATGAAACTGTATGTGCTTCTTGTGTCCACCAATACAGTGATAGCTTGTTTCTTGAGAAAACCATGTATTCTGATAATACTAGCGCTCACATTTCCAATGAGGGCATTGAGAGAAATTTACATATCAGATTCAACCAAAGTGTCTGTAGAAGTTTCAGCAATAGGTGATGGATCGAACTTATCTGCTTCAGCCATTATCATGAACAATTGTTGATATTTACATTGTGTTCTGGTTTATAATGCTAATCACAGTTCTAGCAGAGTCCTTTGGCCCTTCTTTGATTCATTTGTTTATGGGTCAATTGATGGTATATAATTAGATTATGATGGGAGGTTGAATAGTGATAGATTGAGGGGTGGTTTTTAGAGAAGAAAATCTACTGAATGTAGGAGTGGTGGTAGGTTGTTTAGGTGGAAGAGGTTTTGAAGTTTGGTACTGAGAAATAAGAGAAACCTGTTGTAATCTAACTAAGAAGAAGGCTTGCGAGAGGGTAGTGGGTTTATGCATATGGACAAAGTTACGCAAGAAATCTTTTAATCCACTAATAAAACTTAAAACAAAGTATTCATCAGTGAGATGAGGTTTTTTGTTAAGCATCAAGGCTTTAAGTCGCTCAAACTGCTTAATACCCATTAACAGATATGAGTTAAAACAACCCACATAGTTATCATTAGCAAGATCTTCAAAACTACTACAAATTGATTCAACAAAAACAGGCCAAGAGATGAAAGTTTTACCAGTTAGAGAATTTAGAAACCAAGAGTCTGCTTTACCATCATAGTGTAAAGAAGCAAATTTTGTTTTCTATTCTTCAATAATATAGTGGATATGAAATTATCTTTCACACTTTCTAAACCAGCTGTGAGGATTGTCTCCAGCAAATCTTAGAAAATCAACTTTAGGTGCTTTAGAAAATGAATTTGAAAAAACTAGAAATATAAGTATTGGACTGTTGTTGGAAAGTACTACCAGAAGATAGTGGTGTCCGAGAAGGAGAAAAAATATTTTTGTTGATTTTGGGTAGATATGGATAAAATATCAACCCGAGTAACTTTGTCATATTTTCTTGAGATATTGTAACTAAAGTAGCTAGCATAGTATATTGTCTTTACGCAACATCAGTACGCTATGCAGCTTCATGGGTATGAGTATCTGTGAGAGTTTTGAAAAGTTGTGTAAGTTCACGGGTTATAGCTTCTACATCTTTGATGGTTGGACCTCCTGTAATGATTGAGAAGAAACCAATATCCTGGATGATACCAAATGTTATGGTCTGTGATGATTTATAGAAGGAGATGATAAAGGTAAGTGAAGAGTAACTTAATACTCAGAGTACTACCTAAAGTCTTTTCAATTTTCTTGATAACCTTCCAACACAACACATATGCATTAGTAGAAATGAATACCAAACAAGGAAACCCTAGTATTCATCTCATTCCTACATGCGGGTGAGTCATCATACTTCATTACTAACAACTACTTAATTATTAAAACATAATTAATTACTAACAAAACACTTCAAACAGGATTTTAATACCCCATACTCGATATGTTACACTATAGGACCATGACACATTTACTTTAAGCCAATCATATTATTATAAGAGGTTTATATGCTGATGTAAAGATGTTAAATCAAGATCAATGATAAGATTGTTGATCAATTAACTGTTTATCGACTAGGGAGAGGCTTAATTGGTGAATGAGCAGCCATCAAGAATAAAAATATCACTCATCATCAGTTGAATGGTGGGAAACATAAATTTCTGAACATCTATTAAAATAAGGAAACAAAAAACATCACTTAAGCTTCAACATTCTGAATTACTTGGAGGTTCTCAAAATCTTAATGAAACTCTGAGTTTTATCAGGAAAAAGGAAACAAAAAGCACCGCGTGGGCTTCAAGATTTTAGTTCACTTGGAGACAACAAAACATTCGGATACTAGAGGCTTCAAAATAGATGAAAATAATGAGGTTAATAAGATAGCTGAAAGAAACGAGGTAAAACATAATATTAATGCTAATTGTGGTAGTGTACTAAGATTGGAAGGTGATTTGTCCAAGTGAGATGTATGATGTACCCATTTCATAATTACAGGTTTTAAAGTAGATATGCCGAACCTGGAGCTCACTGGGTTAAATGTTTTCTTGGGTTACATTTATTTTTTATTTTATTTTTTATTGTAGCCTATTTGGCAACTGGAATTAGAAGCGTTTCAACTTCTCCAAAAGCAGAAGTACTTTTCATAAGTCAAATGTAAGGAAAAAAAAATCGTTTCGCAATTACTTCTAAGGCATATTCCCATGCACATGCCAAAAAAAAAAAAACTGTTTGACATACCAGGTGGCACGACAAACTAGTTGAGCCACTATGAGAAAACCACGGAGCGATAGAGTTTCTAGCGACCGATATTGATAGTATCGTCAACGATAAAGTCTTTATCGCTAGCGCTACCCTTCATATCGCTCGATATTGAGTCTAACGCCAACGACTAGTTCTTTATCACCCATAAATAGATAATTTTCAAACTCAAAACTTACCCCAAAATTTTTGTGTAATTTTTTTCTCTATTTCTCTCTTTCTCTTTCTCAATCTAAATTATTTTTTATATTTTTCCCAAATGGCACAATTTCAAACCCAACTTGATTTTTCTGGAGTAGTGCTTGAAGGTGCCGTTAAGAAGATATGTGATAGTTATAAAGAAATATGTAAGAAGCAAAGAAGTCTTAAGGCATATTCCCATGCACATGCCAAAAAAAAACCTGTTTGACATACCAGGTGGCACGACAAACTAGTTGAGCCACTATGATAAAACCACATAGCGATAGAGTTTCTAGCGACCGATATTGATAGTATCGTCAACGATAAAGTCTTTATCGCTAGCGCTACCCTTCATATCGCTCGATATTGAGTCTAACGCCAACGACTAGTTCTTTATCACCCATAAATAGGTAATTTTCAAACTCAAAACTTACCCCAAAATTTTTGTGTAATTTTTTTCTCTATTTCTCTCTTTCTCAATCTAATTTCTCTATTTCTCTCTTTCTCTTTCTCAATCTAAATTATTTTTTATATTTTTCCCAAATGGCACAATTTCAAACCCAACTTGATTTTTCTGGAGTAGTGCTTGAAGGTGCCGTTAAGAAGATATGTGATAGTTATAAAGAAATATGTAAGAAGCAAAGAAGTCTTCAAGTTTCGGATATTAATCAAGTCAAAATCGCAACTAAGAAAAGGCAAAGAAAAGTTCAAGGCAAGGAAAATCAAGGAAAAACAAATTAGAAGCCAAAGAAGAAGATAAACAAAGGAAACTCCGTTCATGAGCGCATTGATTAGAAGTTTTGTGAAATGAAGAAGATTAACAAGATGAAGAACATAGTCCCAAATTTTTATTTTTAAAGTCTATATTTCAAATTATTGTTGTCTAGTATTATGTCATGTAAAATGACTATTAATGATTATATCGAAGTTTAATGAATTTGAAAATTTGACGAGTATTGTTGAAAATGAAGCTTAATTCTATTCTTAAGCCAATCTTATATTTTAATTAGAGATACATTTAATAGTTTTAAACAAATATTAAAAATTAATACTTAGACTTAAGTGGACAATTAAGAAATTAAAACATAAATATTGGACAATATTTGGGCAACCATCTTAAAATCTCGAAACAACTTCCAAATTGGAAGTCTTTTTCGTAGATGCGACGATATTCCGCACGACACCTTTGTTGAAGTTCGATCATGGTTTCACCATCCCTCATGTTTGGACCTTCTTGCTGAAGTAAAACAACATACCTAATAACTTCCTTATTGATTATAGTGAAGCGATGACTCAACCCTGAAACACCACGATTGTTGGGTTCATTGTTAGTTCTTGAAATTTCCCAAAAATCCTTTGGAAAATGTTTGGGGACTGACTTCATTTGCGAATAAAGTCTCAGTAAAAGAAACACAATTCCTGCAAATACATTCATCTTCCGCAGTAGTAAATTTTGGTACTCGCCTCCTAATTCGACTTCGCACATTGGCACGATTAACAACTCTTTGATTTCGGCAGCATGTTGGTTTGCTACGAACTCAACCATGTTCGTATTATCAGCCATGCTTTTTGAGGAATTGGAAGAGTGATGAAAAGCATCGGAGATTGAGAAATTCTAGAGAGATTTAGAAATTCTGGTGTAAGTTGAAATGAGTTTGAAATTGGGTATTTATAGATGGGAAAAATTATAGCCGTTGGATGAGGAACTGATAAGCGATGATCAAGTCAGCGAGCGACATAGTGACCATCACTGGCGCTGGAATGACCAACGAGCGCTTGTTTGACCATCTAGCGATGGACACTCTATCGCTCGCTGGAAAGTCTGTCGTGTATGCCTATATGTTATACAGTAAAAACTCCATATATTGATACTGTATATATTGATAACCTCTATATATTAATAAAATATTTGGTCCCAACTTGTAAAATCATATAGAAAATAACCTCCATATATTAATAATTTTGTTAGGTCCCAAGTGTATTAATATATGGAGTTTTTACTGTATCTGACATGTAGGCATATATGTTTGGCACTTTGGCATACTCATAATGGGTGCATATATGGCAAAATCTAATGTTTGACATGTGCATATATAGGCTTAAAGGTAACCTTGAAATTTGGTTCCCAATAAGTCGGACAGTTATTTCACAAGATGCATCCACACAGTTATTTCGCATCCACACCGTAAAAGACGACTACTCTGACTAGTAACATATTTTAGCTTTCAACCCAAAATTACATGTCCTTAGTTTTTTTTTGTTTTTTTCCATAATAGTTCAAACATACATGTAAAAATCTGGAATACATTCGCAAGCTGTTGCCTACAGCCCCGGTATTGGCCATGGCGCCTCATGAATCACATAGAAACACAAAACTTAGTTGTAATACCAAAGAAGATAGAAAATCATTTCCATCAATATAGAATACATATACTAGACCGTGTACTCATCTAGCCAAGAAAGAAACCCATTACGCTGGCATGATTTTTCTTAAAACATATATATGTGGCACGAAACTGTCGAGAGACTATTTACCATATGTTGCAGGGATAAACTGACTATTTAGATCATGCAGGGATGCACACAAACACCATATTTTTTGTACCCAAGAATATATACAAAGAAAGACGATAAGTACATTATCGGAAATCTTCCAATGGTGTGTTATACAGTGCTTGTTAAGTTGTTAACCTGGAAGTGATCAAAATCACTGTACGAATATTAATTCTACTATCAACGTCTGTAATACAAGATGCCTTCCAAATGGAGAGGACTGCCACCGTTACAATGACAACATTTTTGGTTGAAGTTGAATTTGCTATATCATTTCAAAGACTATTCACAGATCCCTCGATCATCATCCTACTCTTAATAATACAAAACCAAGATCACCTGCACATCATCTAATCTTGAGTTCATTGCCGTGAAAGTAGTACCTCTGCTCAGAGTCCGACACTGGATGATGTGTCAATTTCTGTTGTTTTTTCTGACTTTTCAATTTCTTTTGGGTTTCCTGATGTTCCAATTTCTGCTGATTTCTCTGATGTTCCAATTTCTACCGTCTTTTCCTTTTTCTTCGGCTGTTCCAGCGCCTTTTGCAGAATCGTTTTATTCGGAAGCAAGACAATGAATATATTCTTTTCTCTGAAACTTTTGCTCTCCTCTGTGGCTAGCTGAAAACAACAAGATTGGGATTTTCTTTAAGATATCCATTAAAAAAAAAGTAACTTAAAACATCAGAAACCTTAGCAGTAACTAAAACTGAGAGTGTTAAAACTACGTAACTAATAATTCTCATTATTACAAAATGAAACAGATAAAAATCATTGTCATAACCCTATCGAACTAGGCCGAAATTAATGTACATGAAATGGTTCAGAAGGCCAGATCACTGGACTTAGTGTATGAACACAACGACAGAACAGAGAACAAAATTTTGAAATGAAACAAATACGAATGTATACCAAGAACTAAAAAGTCCTGTGCTTTTGTTCCTAAATAAAACATAACACTTCACCTATTTTATCCGTCAAACAAACAGAAAGTAATAGAGCCCCAATCTAAGATAATAATGTAGAAATAATATTCATCAATACATTAAGAAAACAACAACTATCTACTGGCGATAATATTAGTGCATGATAATAAATACAATAAAAACAGAAAAATGGTATTTTAAGGCATATGACTGAAGTAGAGCATCACCTCTCCTATGTCGGTCTGAAAACGTTTGATGAGCTCAATAGCATTATTTTTGAACTCATGTTGACGACCCTTCATGTTGACCACGATTTTTACCTGGAGTATGGGATTTACAGATCACAATGTGGTGCAAAAAGATAAAGGGAACACGAAAATGAGCCATTCACATTATTCAGAAAATAAATACCACAAACCTTGTCACCGTCCTTAAGGAACTTCTCAGCAGCTCTCAATCTCACAGAATAATCATGAGAATCAATGTTGCACCTATTCATGGAATCAACAATTATTATACCTGCCACTCGGTCCAAAAGCATTGAAAAGAAACAAAATACAAGATGGCCCCTCCGCGACAGGAAGAGTTTAAGCCTCAAAGAGCAAGAAATTGACTAACATGATTAAAAGGGAAAGGGTGGTAGCAGCAAATCTCATATTAGACCTCTACGCTCTCTTTCTATTCAATCTTAGCCTAATTCCAAATTCATCTTGGTAATACAGTGTAATCAATCTCAGCCATCTTGGCCGAGATTCTCGCGATTTTCCCTTTTTCGGATGTAGAGCGCGACAGTATGGTTAATCTCGCCAAGACGTATATCCGTCGAAAAAACCAGTTGTCTCAGCCGAGAATATCGGAAACCGAGAAAATTGCTCAGTGAAATTAGTCTTTCCTGCTTACACATATCCAACTTAGTTTTAGTCAAATCTGTCGATCTCTGCAATAATCGATAGATTTGAAACATATTAGCCCTTTTGATCTTCTATAAACCACTCTTCTTGTGATTGCTCACTGTGATATGGTTTTTTAAAACCTTTTTAGCAAACTTCATGGTGAGATCAGACCTTAGTACAAGGGTTTGATCAAATTGCGGTTTCACTAATTAATCTTAAAGCTTCTACTGAAACTATCATCACATGATGCAGTTAAGTTCGGACTTCGTATATCTGTCCATCTCTAGACAATTAGTGGACTATTTGATTTTCATTCTCTACACATATTTAGGCTGAAGTTGAAAGCAAACACGAAGTTCTTTAGATTGGATGTGGTTGGAGTACCCTAGCTATATAACTTTTGAGAAGAACTGGATGTAGATACACTGGCATCACACTATCCGAGGAGCAGCTGAAACATGCAGAAATTAAAATGAAAGAAGCTAGCCTTCAGGTACTTCTTTGAATGTATACCACCAAGCTCATACCGACATTTGGTGGAACATTGATATCTCTTGCAAGTTAACAAAACTCTACCGAGATTCGTTTAAAACTTTGCTAAATAATATTTTAATCTGTTTGAAATTATACAATGAAATGATTAGCTGTAACTACTAGCCAAGTATATCATCTTTACTCAAAAAATATTTAAGAAGCCTTTGAAAAATGTTCGGTGATATATGTATTAAGTTTAAAATTCGGAAACAAGGTTTAGGTAGTTACTCCGAGATTTCAATGAAAATCTCCCAGATACAAACCGAGATCCGAGATTGACTACATTGAGCTAGATGTAGTTCCACAAATTCATAGCGATCTTGATTGCCAATGTAAAACAGAACAACTTGGACATATTGGCCAAATGATCAGTGAAATGTGTAATATCATTGCAAAAGAAAGATACCTTACCCCATTTTGAGCTCTTTCATGTCCATACGGGTAGCTGCAGAATGAAGAAAATAACTTAAGAAACTTCTCTCTTCAAAACAAAATTAGCATTTTATAATACAAAATGCTCAATTGAAGGGTTTCAAGGAAAAGATATTTACCAGCACTTTTCTTTTGTTGCTCTCTCTTTTTCTTTTGCTGCTCATATCTGTGTTTGCTGCACGCATATAAATGACCATAGATGAATATCTGGATTCTTCGATGGATATTAATGCATAATGCCAGTTCTGGTAAAGAATATGGATAAGCTTGAAAAAAAAGCCAGTCCAAACAACGAAGATACAGAGAGTGAAAAGAATATGTTAGAGACTTGCAAACAACCGTAACCAAGGGATCACACATAGATGTTATGTAACTGTCTCGGCTAGGTAAGAACTGATCTTAGGTGACAGTCAATACCATTATCCACTAATTTTACATTGGTGATTTTTTTTTGGTTCAGAATTGCACATCTTTTGGTGAGACATGAAGTGGCCAATTCCATTATTCCAATAAATTTATAGGGGATAAACACGATTATCTGCCCACGTTTTAGAAGTGAAGGTGCACCTTGCAATATGGCCATGAATGAACAAACAAGAGATGTGTAGAATGCAGACCATTGCAAACTTTAGTTGCACTGATATTGATTAAACACTCCCGGACTACTGAACTTTTCATCAGAATCATAAGCAATGTAGGGAAAGAACTTTAAATTGTTAAAACGCAATTGAAAGCAACCCGCAAATCTAAACAAAGCATTTTCACTCAAAAATCAGCATTTGTCTCTTGATGGAATATATAGACCTAAAGAAAACCCATCAAACCTCAAATAGTCATAAAAGAGAGATGTACAGACCAGTGAGATGCATTCAGACTAATGGAACTGTAACAATCATAGATCATGAAACTGGAACTTTTCAAAGTAATTGGCACTGAAATGAAAACAACTTAGCAACTACATTGAAATTGGACAAATAAGCAATCCAACCAAAGCCGTTACAATCTAACGCATTAGGCTGGAAAGGATTTACAGATCTAAGTGAAAAGAATCAGGAAAGCCTTTCAAGCCTGGGATAGACACCATAAAGACGTATTTGTAAATCACTGATCGGGGAATATACCTTTCAAGATTCAAATATTTATACCCAAATCCCACATTAATAATCGAAGGTGACATAGAAAATGTTCTGAGCTATCTATTATCGAACTCATTCATTCCTCTCAAAATTTGACTGACAAAAGCCACAAAATAGTGTTATCAGTTTTCAATTGACGACGTTAAGTAGGTGTCTATGTATCTTTTCTTCACAACCTACAAAAACATAAGGAAAAAGACCTTTATGATTGTCATAGACTCGTATAAAGCCAAATGTTCGACGGAATCTTCCGATTGACTCGAATGTTAACCTAAAAAAGTGAATTTCTGATGAAGGCGCAGCTGTAATACAGATAGGTAAAAAAATACAACATACTTGTAATCCATCATTTTTAGGACTGGAGGGTCTGCTTCTGGAGACACTATTACCTGCAGAATCAAGTAAATCAAAATTATCAAAAATGACTATCCAGGTAACCAAATAGACTTCTCCAGTACTTGAATGCATCAGCTGGACAGACAAATTGCTGGTTTAGTCAAATATAACAAATCATCATTACTGATGAAAATAAAACTATATCGGTCAAAAACTTGAACGAGTACAAGTGATATGATTGTAAATTGAGCTCTGAAATATGCAAAATCCATAATGATCTCTTATGGAAGCTTTCCGTTAAGCAAATGCAATTCTCCAATTCTCCAATTGTTCTCTTTCTTTTTGTTATTCCTGGTGTAGGATATAGTATCCTGATTTGCATCCAAAGTTTCTATCAAATAAACTTTGTATTCACGCATATATAACTGAAGCCATAGATTTCCAGCTTAATTTCAATTGAACATCTAAAGAGCTCCGCAACATTTTCAGATGCTATTTAAACAAGCATTTAAACCCATACATCATCATTAAATAATTATCAAAATCTCCACTTCTGCCAAAAAAATGTACAACTAAATGAACAAGACACTACATCACTTCTGCATACTAATTGTGTTTATCAAGGACACATAAAACAGAAAACTAAACAAATATAAAAAGATGGGAATCATAGTTTTAACAACACTTTAATTTTCTGAAACCTGCATATCAATATTACTTTCAAGCATACCTGCATATCAATATGGTGTACTTCGTAACACATTTATAATAAACTAGGTTTGCTGCTCAATAAAGCAATTACATATGACATAAGCCACACTATAATTTTTTAAACGAAGATTGAGACTAACAAGCATTATAAATTCTAATACATGAAGAGGTTTTAACTTGTTTCCAGTGACATACCAAGTCTAGCTCAGCGTCTTCGGCCATCTGAATGGCTTCACTTTTAGACACCACACCAATCTGCAACGGTAAAAGCATAAACTTCTAAGAAAATACAGTATATATTTTATATCAATCCACTCCTTGGCAATAAATATCCAAACAAGACCAAAATCTACATATTTTTTATTTATTTATATTGGATAAATGAAACAAAAATTTAGAGTACTCACCACCTTAGTGTCATTGCTCCTTGCATCAATAAGCCTTACAGAACTAGACCTGAAATTGGACATATGAACAACCATTAGTTTCAGAACAAAATAATCGAACCCCAAGTAACAAAAAGTTCAAATTCTGAGGCAAAGAACACCTGACACTGGAAATATCAAGACAGGGGTCAGCTTCTTCAACTTGTCTCATATCTCTAGACCTCCCTTGACTAGGACGAGGTCGTGGTGGTGGACGGTACCCACCATACCGTGCTGTTACTGAAGCAGAAGGCAAGTAAATAGAATGGACATGAGTAGAATCAATTTTAAGAAATTCAGGGTTACAAATTCTAACACCAGCAATGGCTGATTCAATTGATGAGAGAGAATAAGTTGGTGGTTTTGTTGTTCTAGACAAGAGTGGTTTACATGTAAAACTAGTACTACTAATTCCAGCCATGGAAGATACTATAATGAAGGAAACCCTAATTACACATGAGCCCTTGGTTTATGTACTTGATTATAGAAATGGTGTGTCTGAGAGAGATGGAAAGAATATGCTTGAAGTTGAAGAGAAGAGGACGAAGGAGAAGAGGTTAACTAACTAGACCCTTATCCACATTTTGCTTTGCAGCTTAAGCCGTAGGCATGGTGAGTTAGACTTGGGATTGTGAAGGCTGGCTTTGGGTCCATCCATGTGGGTCCTATGGGCTTTGGCAATTTGCCAATTTAAGTCCACTATTGGACTTGTATGACCGGTCAGGCTAGTGAACGGCCAAGATGGCACGAAACAGAATAGTTGGCCTAGTCAGTGAACGGTTAAGATGATGCTACACTGCATGGGATGTTAAGTGTTAAGATAGCGGGATCCTACAGGACCAATGAAGCGCAAAGGTGGCGCTATACTGTAAGAATATTGGCCAAGTAATGAAGCTTTTTGGCAGACATAATGAAGCTTCATCGAAGGAAAGGCAAGACAAGGCCAAAGTGATAAATGCAACATGCGATGTTGGCATTGATGCATATCCATGGAATTGAGTTGGCCCAAACTCAAGGATGATGCGAGAGTGCAGATTAGGCCAAGAGTTAGCCTATGCATTAGTTCAAGGCTGGTCAAAGCTTGGACAGTGCAAACAAGCTAGTAATGCAAGAGCAGACATTCCTAATGTCGAGCAAATTGGCTAAGTGAAGCATATGAAGCATGAATAACTAGAATGAGCTATGGAAATGGCCGAGAAGATTGTAGCGCAACGTTAGCTGTACATTGGCTTAGGCCAAAACAACTACATGGCCATGTTGGATGAGTATTGATTCAAGGCCAAGTTCAGTAATGCGCAAAGGTTGTACGTTATGGCTCAAGTGACGGTTAGAAGTTGGTTATTGGCTTTGCAAGTGTGCCAAAAGTGTGAGACAAGAAATGACGGTTATAAAGGAAGTTTATAAGCGTATGGATCTGTTCATAACTGCCTTGAAATATGTGTTGAAGGCTGGCTCGAGTTATAAAAGAAACTGGCCAGTTGTCACAGTTATTGACAGTTATGGAACTACCCTATGGGACAGATGACTGTCCCATGCGTGTGCAAGTGTTGTTCACGGGTTTTGACCATTAAATTTGATGTAGAAATAATGCAAAGGAATAGGAAATTCAGTAGGCTTGTACAATTGATTGTGAGACTCAAATTGAGAGAGTTTTGGTAAGGTTAAGGCTTGGTTCAAGAGGAACAAGTCTGTGTAAGTCCCTAAGTGGACAAGTTTTGTATATCTTCACTTATATGCGATAAAATGGGTTAATTGTTTCATGTTCTAAGAGTTCTTGGTTGGCTGATTGTGTTAGTGAATGTATGGCATTGTTTGAATGCTTTATCGTAAGCATTTGGGAATAAAAGAGAAGGAAAAGAAGGCTGAAAGACTTCCGTTACAGAACTATGTAGGTGTTGTTTGCATTGGTGCAAACTATAAGGCTGAAGCATTCGTGGGTGAAGCTTGATTCACTGAACTACGTTGCTATCGGGTACATCCATGCCAGAAATTTGCAAGGTGCATTTGCGGGTGTGACAATTCAAGTATCAGAGCTGTGTTTAGTACACAGTTCAAGTGTATTTGTTGGATAATACACAGGTGTTTCTTTATCTCTTAAGCTGTTTTTCTATGAGATGCATTATATTCATAGAATTTGCATTAGAAATGGGTTCCAATGGCATTATGATACCGGGTACGTTTGATCAATTGGAGGAGTACGGTGATCTTGGCGATATGACCATAGAAATGGGTTGTGATGGGCTTGATATTCCTCTTGTTTCTGAACAAAATGGCAGGCTAGAATTACTTAAAGGAAGAACATCGTATTGGTTCAAAGAATTTGACAAAAGGGTAGGTGCAGTGGAGGACAAGGTGTCTGATACAACCTTGTTAAATTGCGAAACCAATGCTGAAGTGACTGAACTAAAGGGGCAAATCAGTGACATGAAGTCCATACTAATAGGACATGCGAAACTAATGTCCGAGGAGATGACAAACCTTCGCAGGTTAATCAGTGATAACATGTTAGCAGGGGGAAATGTGAATGGAGAAAACTCTAATCGAATCTCCGAGCCAAGAATTTATACGGGTTCCAGAAATGCCAGAGAAATAGAGAATTTATTGTATGATGTTGAGGCATACTTTGAAGCGAATCAAGCTGGGGAATGATAAATGGTAACTCTCGCAGGCAATTACCTAGGTGGTGATGCCAAGGTTTGGCGGAGAACTATGTTGCACGAAGATAAAGCTGCTGGTTATGTCAATCCCATGTCTTGGAATGACATGAAAGATGGACTGAGAGGTCAGTTCTATCCGAGCAATGGTGGTTGGTATGCAAGGGAAAGTTTATGTAGGCTAAAAATGACGGGTACACCACATGCCTGTGCTGAAAACTTCCTTGCATTGGTGCAAGAAGTGCATGGCATGAGTGAAGAAGATCATATGTTCCAATTCTGTCCGGTGTGAGTTTTTGGTTCACTGCTGAACTCAATAAGCGCAAAATTCAGAGCGTTCAGATGGTTATTCAAGTAGTGAGAGGGCATAATGATTGCACACCAACTAAAGTTGTGCAAAGCCGTGAAGGAAAGTCCAAAGGAAAGGAAAAATCTGTAGGCAGTAAGCGTAAGCATGAGCTAAAGGAAGATGAGTTATTCCATTCAACCCGGAAGTATAGGGGATGCTTCATTTGCAAAGGTTTACCTTTCGCTAGAAACTGCCCACTCAAGGCGCAACTTAATGCATCCGTTGGGGATGACTATGAGAGTCATTCTAGCTAGACTCATGAAGGCCGAAGTGAAGGTTCAAGGAAGAGATCTCGCAACGAAGTTGTCGCTCACTTCGATAAAGGCAGAAACTAAGCTAGAACAAGGAGTGTTGTTGTCTCCATTGGCAACACTTGATGCAGAGAACATGGTGTTTTCTGAATATGTTTTATTTAGACTTAGTTGTTGGTTGTTGCAAACTCTGTGTGAAGAGTTTGGTTGCACAAACTTTTATTTGAGTTTTCAAGTTTGTATATACTTTGCTTGATGTAAGAAATTTGCTTTGTTAATGAAGTTTTAACTTTCCAAAATGATCGGTTGATGAGGTGTCAAACTCACAAAAGATATATTCCTTACTTTTCTTACACTAATGAATAACACAATGATGAGCAGGTTCGTTCCCAAGGGAGAGTTGAGCTAAAGTTATCAATTTAATTTCTGAAAGTATAAATAATGCAAAAACTACGAAACAAATGTTAATAAAAACAATGAGGATGAGAATGATTAGGGGGTCTTTCTCCACTAGTGAACATGAATCTTCTTCAAAATATGTTTATTAACAATCCTAGACAAGTTATAAGTTCAACAAGTCCATTAAACTCCAAAGCCACTTCGTATAATAAGCTCTCTACTCCTGTCTAGTCAATCAAGCCACTTTGAATGAGCTCTCTAGTGTAACTTAACTAACTGGTATGTTATATGAGTCAGATTGATCCTAACCACATGCTCGTAAGTTCGACATGTTAACTTAGGGTTGTCAAATACACATCAAAATTCACAAAATCACATTGCAACGTTGATGCTTTGCTACTTATGATTAAATCACCATAACGATTATGGATTACGGCTCAATAATCTAGCATTAGTATCGCAAACAAGATATTTGATTGACCACTCAAACACCCTGCAAACAATTCATGGTCATAAACACGGTAAAAGACAAGTAATAAAACGATATTCAAAAGAAAGATCAACTTGATAAAATATCAAATACAAGTCACATAGTTTTGAAATAACCCTAACCAAACAAGAAGTTAGTTACGGGAGTTCATATTCACGACAATCAATTCAAAGGATAATTGTAGTTTAAGATAATTCGAAAACAAAACCAATCCATGGCTGGTGGTAGTGTGACAACAACAAAACTTCTAAAGCTGCAGCTGATAGTCGCAAGGTGCTGGGTTGTATTAATGAGCTAAATGATGTTGGTGATGATATTCCCTTGTGAGTGGTGGTTGGTGTGAGCTGTGGATGGAACAAGCAGCTGCTGGAAAGTGATGTTGTTGTGTTGCTGTTATAGATGTGAACTACAGGTGGTATATGATGGTGGAGATGCAAGTAGTGATGGAACGGTGCAGGTGGATGTAAACTGGTGGAGGCGAGAGGTGGTGCTGGTGGCTGGTGGTATGCAAAGAAGATAGTGAAGGTGGAATAGGGTTTGGAGAGGAGCAGAGCTCCTCTCTGTTGGAGATGAAACTGCAGTCGTTAGGGGTATTTAGTATGATCCTCTTTATGTAGCTTTCCTCTTTTTTATATATCAATCGTCTTGATGTAGACTTGAATCCCACGCAAACCTAATTTCCTAGTTGTTTCCGTACTCTGCAGCAACTATACAAACCATTATTAGTCCCTTGATCCAACAGAAACAATGCTCGGTTATTGGATGTTTTCTCGACACAACATATTTGTATTTTCTTCAGCTCATGACCCCGGTTCCTTGTAATTCTTAACTTCGAGATCCTTTTCTAACCCTTGGAACATAACCAGCAAACCCATGGCTCGAACGACAGCATGACTCTTGGTATAGGCACTGGTTGAGTGTCAAGCTTAGCAGCAGACTGGTTCAGGCTTTTTATCCAACACCTTATGTGTATTCTGTTGATGCCTCAAAGATGAAACCTCTATTGTTTCTAAGATCTAATTTTTTTCTCCTTCCATGCACATTTGAGATAGAGACAAACACCCATTCATTCTAATCATTACAGAACTCAAAATCATGCCTTCAATATTCTATGTTCATCATCGACTTTGACATCAATAACGACATCGTTTTTCCCTCGAAGTAGGCCTCTTAATCTCTCTCGTTTAGGACCTTGTTTCATGGCAGCAAAATCAAGTGTTCTTCTCTGTAATCTCGGTAAAGCACTGCCCTAAATCCTTAACAACTCGTACCCTCTCTTTGTTTTTGCTTTAACTTATGGAATGTCTTATAGGAACCCATCGGAACATAGCTAGCAAGCATGTATAGCTCCCGGAAGTGAACCACTCCCGGCAATGATGGTAGCCACCAGAAGACGAGATAAGAACTAATGGTGTTGCTTGCTGGTGGATCTCAGTTTTAGGGTATAAAGAAGGCTGGGTAGCCCTTATCGCAGGTTGCGCCTGTATTTAACAGTCTTCAACTGGAATTCGTAGGCTACCCCGAGAAGATTATATGTCTTCCTTTAGTAGATCACTGTTTTGTACACCTTGCTAGCCTTGTGCGCTTGTTGTGCTTGTATCCGTCGCACTCAATGTTTCCAAGCGATGAATTAGGCTCATATTTCTCTTCTTTCTCATCACATGACTCCGAAGTACCTACAAAACGGAAACAAATCATAATATACACTAATTTTTTACAAGAGAAATAGCAAAGAAAGCATAAACAATAGATAGTAAATCAAGGAGTTTTAGGCACCTATTATCGGTGGATCAATCATGTAATGGTACATGGTCTTACTATGTATGAGCAGTAATGAATGAAGGTGTCTTTGTTTATAAAGCCTTGCCTCTTTATTTACGATGTAAAGCTAGTTCATGAGGAAGTGCTGCAATAGCATACTATGCTTAATGTATGCAATAGTGAGACAAGATGAATGCTAATAAGAAAAGCACATGACATGGGTTCTAGTTGATGCGAAAATGATATTGTTATTTGTGGATTACAATATGTCACGACGGCGGATGGGCAGCGATAGTACCAGCAATACATCAAGATAAAAACCATTCTATCGACAAGCATAAGTTGGGTAGAACTCCTGGCCTGGAGAAAGCCACACTCTTTCCAAGCAAAGAAGCAATGCAATTCAAAGGAATAGTTGGAGACATATTGGCTTTGAAGGCAATGCATATGGACAACTAACGGTTTAGCTATATTATGTCCAAAAGATAGTTAGTCACAGTTGCGTAGATGGGTTGTGCAACTCAATAGTTTTGCTTTAGCGAGTTAGCCTAGAAAACTTGCAAGTTTCTGTTCGGGTATGCAATATGGCCTAAGTATAAAGAGTTTATACTTAGTGGCCACATTCAAAGAAATGAGTTCTTGAATGGATTTTGCATAATCAGAATTTGCGAGGCGTGAAGGGTATCTTATGTGATAGGAACCCCCATACACTTTGTGGCGTGCTTGACAGAGGGCTTCGAGGACAACATTCCAAGGCAAGAGCCGGAAAAATTGATTGAAAACGAAGTCCAAGTCGTTTATAAGTCCTTGTCATGTTTAGTTAGATGCAAAAAGAAAATTCGGGAGGTGAAAGACTATGTCAATGATCGTAGTGATCAGTTGGAGAAGAATCATTTTGTGCTTACACTTAGGCGTAAATGATTCAAATGGAATTCAGGCCTAATTTGGGAATTTGCTAAGAAGAATTATAAGTTTGCAATTGAGTATTGATATATGATTTGAGTAGCAGCTGAAGCATAGTGCGCGATGTGGCTCAAGTTATATGAGATCAATAGCAGGGAAGTACTAAGTGATGTTGATGCTAAGGCATGGAAGTTGGCTAAAGCGTTTTGCGAAAGCCAACAAAGATTGCTGAATTTCAGAATGGTTTCTGAGAATGCATGCAACAAAGGTTAAGATAAGTATAATGTTTATATTAGGTTGCGTTCAACGAGGACGTTGAACGGATTAGGTGGGGGAGGTCTATGACCGGTCAGGCTAGTAAACGGCCAATATGGCGCGTAACAGCATAGCCGGCCTAGTCAGTGAACGACCAAGATGATGCTCCACTACATAGACTATAAAGCGCTAAGATAGTAGGACCCTGCAGGGACAGTGAAGCACAAAGGTGGTGCTACACTGTAAGGACATTGACCAAGTAATGAATCTTATTGGTCGACATAGCAAAGCTTCATTGAAGGAAAGGCAAGATAAGGCCAAAGTGACAAACGCAACATGCGGCATTTATGTATATCCTTGGAATTGAGTTGGCCCAAACTCAAGGATAATGCGAGAGTGTAAATTAGGCCAAGAGTTGGCCTATGTTCAAGGATGGCCAAAGCTTGGACAGTGCAAACAAGCTAGTAATGCAATAGTAGGCATTGCTAATGCCGAGCAAATTACCTAAATGAAGCATATGACGCATGAATAACTACAATGAGCTAAGGAAATGACTGATAAGATTGTAGCGCAATGTTAGCTTACATTGGTGATGAGGTGTCAACTCACAAAAAATATATTCCTTACTCAGGGCCGGCCTTGAGATTTTGTTGCCCCGAAGGCGGCAGCAAAATTGTTGCCTCCTTTCACGGCTCTTAAAGCATGACCAAGTTCGCTATATTTTTCTGTTTTTTAACAAAAGAGGTCATATTAATCAAAAATTATATTACAGCCAAGGAACTATGCTTCCTATGGCATAATATATGTGTAACACAATCCCCTCATTTTAGACATCCAAAGAACAATGGTATATTTGATCAAAACCACCAATTCCTCACAGTTTTGTGTCTAGCACCAAATGGGTGACCATTTCATTCCTTCCACAAATCCAAGACAATAGCATCATGCATCCTCTTCAAGTTTCTTTACACCTTCCTTTGAGCTCAGTAAAACTCCAACGCTTCAAAAACTTCTTACAAAATTTCTGGCGTAATTCTAGCTGTCCAAAAGCAAAAAAGAACAAGCAAAAATAAAGAGATGATTACCAAGTTCACCATTAACACCTAGTTGTTTACCTTATTAGTAGTTCAAATTTTTGAATCAATTCAAAACGCAAAAAAAAAGAATGGGGAAACGGAAAGATGATTACCTCACTAATGTGATCATATTTGGATGCTGCGAAGAACCCAAGCGTGATCATGGAATTCGTAAATGCTTATGCTGCATCCAAGTGAAATATTACATGTTTTAGCATTGAAAATAAGGGACATCCAAAAATCATACGAACAACTGAGGTGATAACAAAGATAAGGTATAGTTATGTACATTCTCACATAGAAAAACGGATTGAACTGAGCAGAAAGAGCAAAGGTGAAGAATGTAAATCCTATAAGAGATTTATTTATCACTAGACCATTAATGCAACTCTTTATTTATAATATGCCACTAAAACACTTGGGAATATGTACTTTTTTTATTGGTAATCAAGATTTAAACCTTCATTTTTATTTTTAGCACAAAATCACCCTTGACAAAAACTAATTTTGCTGCCCCTATTTTCGTGTTGCCCCAAAGTCAACATTCGTTGACCTTTCCTCAGGGCCGGCACTGTCCTTACTCTTCTTACATTAACAAGTAGCACAAGGATAAGCTGGTTCATTCCTAAGGGAGAGTTGAGCTAAAGTTATCGATTCAATTTCTGAAAATATGAATAATGCAAAAAATCCGAAACAAATATTAAAGCAAACAATGGGGATGAGAATGATTAGGGGGTCTTTCTGCACTAGTGAACATGAATCTTCTTCAAAATACGTTTACTAATAATCTTAGATAAGTTATAAGTTCAACAAGTCCATTAAACTCCAAAGTCACTTCATAGAATAAGTTCTCTACTCGTGTCTAGCCAATCAAGCCACTTTGAATAAGTGATAGACGCATTTATGTGTCTATTTTGATCTCAATTATGTGTATTGTTAGTGCTCGATTTTATACTTATTTGATTATTTTGTGTTTTTGTAGGTGTTTTTGGAGAAATAAGCTTTTGCGGGAAAATTGGCTCGAAAAGTGGTTTTTGCGCTCGTGGGAGAAAATTACTGAAGGCACCCCTCATTTGATATGGTGAAGATGAATATGGTTGATATGAAAGTGCTCATATGGCTAACCATTTGGTTAACTACTATTGAACCAACTAGGTGTACACGTTTAGGTACGGTTACACAAACCTAAATGAACGTGCATTTCATTTGTGTATAACAAGCTAAGTTCGATCTAACGGTTGAAAGATATTAGCTTGAATCTAATCAGGTTTTCATCTAACGGTGAATATTGAATGCTTTGTTACCAAGGTAACTTAGATTGCAAACCTTGATTTGGAAGACTACGTAAAGGAGAACTTTAGCAACTGGGAAGCCTAATCCCCACTGCTCCTGTGTGATACTAGTTGTATAAGCTAGAGTCGATTATCCTTTAACCTTAGGTTTCTACCGAGACCCTGTAGGTTAACGACTTGAAGACTTCATTGGGATTGTGAAGCCAGACCCAACTATTTTCTCTGTAGTTGCGTGATCTGATCTTGTTGTTTCTATCGTATTTGAGTACAATCGTAAGATTGGCTTGAGATTAATTTCTCCGATAGGCAAGATAAAAAAGTAATCACAAACACCTTCGTATCATCATTTGTGATTCCACAATATCTTGTTTCGCTAGTCGATTAAGATTATTGTGAGGTGATTGACAATTCTAGGTTGTTCTTCGGGAATATAAGTCCAGGTTATCAATTGGTTCCTGTTCACCTTGATTTATCAAAAGACGGAACAAAACTCGTAGGTATTTCTGTGGGAGATAGATTTATCTATTCCTGTAGACTTTTCTGTGTGATAAAGATTTGTTTATTAAAGTCATCGACTTTGGCTCGTAGCAACTCTTAGTTGTGGGTGAGATCAGCTAAGGGAATCAAGTGCGTAGTATCCTGCTGGGATCATAGACGTAAGGAGCGCAACTGTACCTTGGATCAGTGTGAGATTGATTGGGGTTCAACTACAGTCTAGACCGAAGTTAGTTTGTAGTAGGCTAGTGTTTGTAGCGGCTTAATACAGTATGTGTTCAATTTGGACTAGGTCCCGGGGTTTTTCTGCATTTGCGGTTTCCTCGTTAACAAAAATTCTGGTGTCTGTGTTATTTCTTTTCCGCATTATATTTTGTTATATAATTAAAATATCACAGGTTGTGCGTTGAATCGATCAATTGGGAAATCCGACCTTTGGTTGTTGATTGAAATTGATTGATCCTTGAACATTGGTCTTTGGTACCGTTCAAGTTAATTTCTCTTGTATTCAATTAGACTCGCAGATTTCTATTTGCTTGAGTAAGTATTGAATTGAGAAATTGAGATATAACTCTTTGATATACTTTTTATTAAGATTGAGTCTGACTGTCTAGTTGATTCTCTTAAAAGTATATTGGAGTTAGTCCATACAGATTGCTAAGTGAATTATTGGGTGAGGTTGTTGTACCCCCACTTTTTCATATAGAATGGATGATGCTTTCGTGGGAAAATATAGCACTTTTAGAGATCATCAAAAAAAATATAGCACGTGTGCTTTCGTGTTTGTGTTTTTTTTTTTAAATAAAATACTAAAATATAAATAAACAAACAATATATACAAGTCCAAAAATAAAGAAAATAAAAACTAAAAAAAATAAATAAAAATCTTGGATTTTCTGTACTTTTTTAAGCAAGTCCAACTTTCCACTTTTAGCTTCCAGCAAACCTGCACACCAAAAACAAAAGTAAAATCTAACAAAAGAAATAATATATATAAAAAAAAAAATCTAAAACCTAACCATAAACAAGTCCGCGTCGGCGGCGCCAAAAATTGATCGAATTTTATACATTGGTAAGAAAGGTTGTCGTTCACTCGGACTCGTTGAGGTTTGATTTAAGACTTAAGAATAAAAATACTAAAAATCTATTCACAAGGTTGTCACAAATATCGAGAGGTACTGAAACTCAAGATTCCACCAATTCTCGTATTCATGTGGTTCAACTATCAATTCCAGAAAATTATAGCTCATAAAATAATAAATATTGACTCTTTATTCTTTGCCAAGGTAGATTTTATAAAAGATTGACTGTAAATCACAAGCACGACGTATCAAAAATACTAAGACCAAGCATACGTCATAAAAAAAAATCACAATCAATTAATAAAAATCATGAATCAATTTATAATAGTGCAAAAGTCATGAAGGAATTAAATAGATTTATCAAACGCGTAGAGAATGGCTTCCTCCATCATCCCAGTGTTAGGGTTTAGCTCATGATTTCAAACACTTGCTCAAAATAATAATCCATGACTCAAAAAGTGTTTGAGAAGAAGAAAAAAATCAAAAATCAATAAATTAGTGAATCTGCAACGTTTATAAGCGTTACAGAAGTCACTGTTACAACTTAATAAGATTGTAAAAAGAACGATATTTTTATACTGCAACAGAATCTGCGACCGTCAGTGTACGTCCAATGTTCTTCACCTTCTTCATCTTCTTCAGCAGCAGCTAACTTCTCTGCAATTCTTATTCTTCGTACCAAAGACCTCTGTTGGCTCCCCCCAACCCTCGATAGATTTCTATGACTTCCCAAGTCTCCTTTTATACACCACGGGGCTCTAAAAACTCAAGAAAATCCTTATTTTCTTCTACCAAAAGTCTCGGACTTTTCTTCCAAAGTTACGAGATTTCTCTCTTTCCTTGTATTTTTCTACGCGTCTCTTTCCCTTTTTCAACCCAAACTCCTCTATATTTGATAAAATAAAATCTTACAGAGGATATTGATCTCCTTATTTGCTCGAGTAACTTTCAAAAATACACACCATTAAAACCCGAGAATAACTTATCTCTGTTTTGTCGAGAAATATGAAAAATCTTCCCTATTTTCTTCTCACGCAATATCTGGGTTATTCAATCTTTCCAAAGATGCAATCCAACAGACGACGTTATATCCCTTCTCTGCACGTAACATCCAAACAACACCCGAATATATACCTTTAACTATATTTTTCCAAAACCCAACTCGATCGGTTCAAACACTCATCCTGACCCTGTCTGGCCATAACAAGTCCAGCCCATAAGAAATCCACAATTGAATCTCTTTAAAACTCTTCAAACATTCGATCTGTAATCTGCAAGTGAATTGTGCACTTTTTACCGCCAAAGTGGTTTTTGCGCTTGTCGGAAATAAAAATATTTTTCTGATGATCTCTAAGAAAGGAAATCAACCACTATTGCAAGGATGGGAGTACTCACTCACCTTCACATCCAATCGGCAGTAATGATAACACCACTCTCACAACGTCCAATATAAATGTCTTCGACTCGTTGTCTTCATCTTCTTGGTCTTCGTCTTCAGCTTCAAATTTTGATGATAAACTCTTGAACTTCGTAGATCCTTGACAATTGGTAACTCTTTTTTTTAAGTCCTTTTCGCTTGAAACTTTTTGATATATTTTCCTCCCACACGGCTTATTAAATAGATAAACACTAAAAACAATAATAAAATTATTCTCTTGTCTCATTTTTTTCTTCTTTTTTCATTTTTTTTTTATCGAGACAAGAAAAAATATACAATACAAAGTGAAAAATAAAACAAAATAATGAAATAAATATGGCCGTGGGAGAAGTACTTTACCGCTTTAATCTTCACAACTTGTATTGTCTCGAAATCATAAACTTCAATAACTCTCCTCTTTGATAACTTTGCTCTTGTAAATAAGTCTTCATACTTGGATATAAATTTATACTCATTATATTGTAAGTCTTCAACATGTATGTAAAAATCTTCTCATTGTATGTTGCTTTACAAATTAGTGAAAGCTTATAATAAAAAATAAATGCAAAATCAGAAAATAAAATAACAACTAGAACTACCGACTGCTCCCCGGCAGCCGTGCCAATTTTGATGAGGTGTCAAACTCACAAAAAACATATTCCTTACTCTTCTTACACTAACAAGTAGCACAAGGATAAGCAGGTTCGTTCCTAAGGGAGAGTTGAGCTAAAGTTGTCGATTCAATTTCCGATAATATGAATAATGCAAACAAATTATAAGTTCAGTAAAATACGTTTACTAGCAATCCTAGACAAGTTATAAGTTCAGCAAATCCATTAAACTCCAATTACTCGTGTCTAGCCAATCAAGCCACTTTGAATAAGCTCTCTAGTGTAACTTAACTAACCGGTAAGTTCTATGAGTTGGATTAATCCTAACCACATGCACGTAAGTTCGACATGTTAACTTAGGGGTGTCAAATACACATCAAAATCCATAAAATCCCATTGCAACGTTGATGCTTTGACACTTATGATTAAATCACCATAACAATTACGGATTACGACTCAATAATCTAGCATTAGCAAACAAGTTATTCGATTAGCCACTTAAACAACCCGAAAACAATCCATGGTCATAAGCACGGTAAAAGACAAGCAAGAACAAAATATTCAAAAGAAAGATCGAACTTGATAAAATATGATAGGTGTTGTAAACACCTTGATATTTATCTATTGTTTATGCTTTCTTTGCGAGTTTTGTTGTAAATTATGTATCTTATGTTTGATTTTGAGTTATTAGGTGCAATGGAGTCCTTGGGAGCAAAAGAAGGAGAAAACGTCTATTTGGAGCGTAAAAAGCAAAGAGGCCAATTCACATGGGAGCTATATTTGGAGCGGGCGAGTGACATGGGAATCGAGCCACGTCAACAAAAGGCTATTTATGGGTGCTTAGAATCATTCTGGGTACCCCGTATCTACTTCACTTGAGTGGGGTTAACTAGTTTCATTTCCTACACAAAACCTAAAAATATCATACAATAATATTTTTTCCTCATAAATTTGTCGGCCTTTACTCCACCTGAAATCGAGAGAGAAAGTGGAGGCGCCTGAGAGTTGTAGATGCTATGAAATTCAGGGAGAAATTGAGAAGAAGAATTATGTTGGTTGAACTGATATGAGATGGCTGTGGTATCCGCTGTTGTCGAAAGATTTTGGGTAAGCTTCAGTTGCAGATGGGATTTGTATTGAGTTAACAAGATGATAGAGATGCAGAAGTTGGAGATTGAAGAGGAATTCAAGATGATGAAGAACCAGAAGAGATGGGCTATGGATGAATTGAAGATTTGGCTTCTGAAATTGAAGTTAGGGTTTCCTTGAACTGAAATTTGAGAGTTCGGAGAAGATTCTGGGAAGATTTTGGTTTGAACCTAACCTTGAAGAAGAAAAAGATGAGATTATAAATTAGTTTAAAAATCTGGTTAGGGCATGAACAATCTGCTATTTCAGGTTGGCTGTAAGAAACAGGGAAGAAGATTGATGGGTGTTGGCCAAGTACAATATTGAGAAGATGAGCTGATGAGGCTAGGGTTTGAGATGAAGAAAGGGGATCTACTGATGATTGAAATTGGTCTGAGAAGATTAGAGTTTGTTGTTACCATTTGTTGATGCTGTAGATGAAATTGTTAGGGTATGAGACGAATTAGAACATGGAATTCAGATGTAGTTTATAAGGAATTGGAGATGCTGCTGCTGTACAGGGAAGAGTTGGTGGTATTATGAGAGTTGATAGAGAAGTGGGTGTTGTTGCCCGATGAAGAAGGAGATATTTGTGCTGCCATTGCAGTTGGGTGGTGGTTGAGAAGAATGCAGGGAGATGATGGTGATGTTTATGATGTTGTTGAACTGAGATTACAAGGGAATGAGCTATGAAGAGGAAATGGAGTTGTGCTACCAGTTTGGTTGAATTGAAGCTTCACAGGGACTGTGTTGGAGGTAACCCATTGCAGTGGCGCTGATTGATAGTTAGAGCTCAAATTACAGGGATGTTGGTTTGTTGGTGGTATTGCAGGTGGATAGGAGGCATTGCAGGTCATGGGTATGCGTTGGATTCAAGCTACAATGACTATGAATCTGTGTGAGTTATTGCCAGGGTATTGCAGTCAAAGGAGATGAGTACTTGAGATGGAATTGAGAAGATTGCAGGCATGAATCCAATGGTTATGTGCAAGAGTAAGTTGCAATTGAGCAGGGTCGTAGCTGGTGTCGAGTTGCAGTTGGTGGTGATAAATGACAGGCAGAGTGGACAGAAATGGGGGTTATTTTGAGTTCATAAAGCAAGGTGGTAACTGTTATGATGTACTCATGAAGATGCCTAGGTTATCTGTGATGATTGCAGGTGAATGAAACTAAGTTGAGAATTGCAGCTGCAGTTGTGGTTAATTGCAAAATAATGCAATAAAGAATGGCATGTAAACCTATGGGTTGAATCGGTATCATAGCTTGGCGTAGATAGAGGAGATGATATGGAGTCACAACTGGTGGTAAGATGGGTTGTGTTGCTTGCAGTTTTAACACAAGAATGAGACAGAGAATGGGATTTAGGTGAATGAATGAAATGGTATATGTATGCTGGGGATTGAGCAGGCATGAGCTGAGACTGCAGTGGGGGTCGAATTGGTTGCAGAGCTGTAGTGTTGTTGCAGCAGCTTGGAGTTGAAGCTGTACACTGTGGTGATTTGTGCAACACTGGATTATGGCCTACGATGGCTCTGACCTTGGCCACTCAGCCCATCCAGCTGAGTAAGATGCTAATCTGAACGATTTAACTCAGTTAACCAGAGGTCTGACTAGACCAACTGACTCATATGACTCGGTCTGACCTTGACCGAG
>JAJJWW010003630.1:0-12762 GCA_023531295.1 Papaver armeniacum
GAGGTGATATCGTAATCACCGTCCTTCTCTGCAAACAGTTTAATATTTAAACTACCCTTCCGTAGGGTTTAAAAATAATGTCCCAAAGTTTAAAGTCCAAAGTCCAAAAAAGTAAAGTGCAAAAGAAAAAAAAATTACAAGAATAGAGAAATCCTAATACAATCTAAAAAAATAAACTTTTTTTTTTTTTTTTCTTTTATAAAAAAAATCTTCTTCTTTCGCTCCTTTCGCTTTGCCTTTTACTCCAAGTCTTTAAGTATTCACCAAAAGCTTTGGCAAATTTTTCTTTCGCTCCAAATTCCAAAATCTATAGTAAAAAGACAAAAACCCAAAAACGTAAAGAAGAACAAATAAAATAAAAACAAATAAAAACCTAAAAAAGAAAACCCAAAAAAAAAATCTAAAAACTCTATCCTAAAGACAAGTCCATGTCGACGGCGCCAAAAATTGATGTGAATCAATAATGTTGTAGTAAATAAGGTTCGTTGAGACTTGTGAAAGCAATAGATTTTAGACTTATAAAACTTAAAAACAAACAAAACTTAACTCAAAATTTGATTTCAAGATATTAGGAATAACCAAGACATTGATTCCACTATTACACATGAATAAATTATGGTAAATAATCCAAAACTCTAATTATCTTTTAAGTCCCTTATTTCTTAATTCACAAATAATCAGGCAAATTCTCAAAAATTAATTGTATCCCCTAAGCATAGATTATCTAAACAAAGCATAACCTATCTAATTGAATCACACCTAATGAAGAAAATTTTGCAAACAATTAAAACTCTGCAAAAGCAGTGATTGAGTGAATTATGAATTATAAATTTGAGAAATTAAAATAGTTACCAATTATCCATGCGTGAATAGCTTCCTCATTGCCTTGGTTTTGGGAGAATTAGCTCATCATCATGTTGGAAACACACTTAAAAGTTGATTTCATTTATGCTCAAAAGTGGTTACAAATGATGAAAAATGGGAGAAAATGATTAAAACCGGGTGTTTGCAACGCTTATAATTGTTGCAAACACTGTTACAAAAGAACGATAACTAATATGCGTCACTGATACTGTATCTGTGTAACCCACAAGT
This sequence comes from Papaver armeniacum, assembly GCA_023531295.1. NCBI lineage: Eukaryota > Viridiplantae > Streptophyta > Magnoliopsida > Ranunculales > Papaveraceae > Papaver > Papaver armeniacum. The sequence goes on from JAJJWW010003630.1 coordinate 1,096, forward strand.
GATGGTTGTTGTTATTGTTGATAAACGACGGTCTTGAAGTGTTATGTTCTTCGTGTTCTTCCTTCACAAAGCAAGAAGAACAAAATTCTCTAACTTGATTTCTATTGTTCTGTTTCTTCTCCCAAACTCTCGTAGTCCTTCTACTCGACCCCAAAGAACTTATATATACTCGACAGGACCAAAGATTACTCCTCATAACTCCAAAATATCTTCCCATTACTCGGCAGTCAATGATATTATTCTCGGGATATATTCTTTCTCTTTTTGTAGCATCACGCGTCTGTATCAATCCAACCTTCCTTATTCATCTATTCACGCTCCTTCAGCGACCAGGCTCTATCCAAACACGAGCAGCAAACGTGTAATCCCGTGAATATCTCTTCCGACGTATGTGTGCCCTGTTTTCTCCTCGCGAGTTATCTAGACAATTTTAACCGAAACAATCAACCATACCACGCCTGTTACGCTCAGTCAAGTCATCCCAATAATATTTTGCCATTGAATCGCACTATAACCCCTCCAAATGACGAACTGAAAATCTGCCAGTAGTGTAAATATTTTCCCGCCAAAATCAAAATTCAAAATGGTGAAGATGGTGTGCCCTGATCCAAAACACGGGCGCCTTTAACATCTGGGGTGCCCTGAGGTGCCCCTTAACCAACATGAGGGTGCCTTAATTACTTTTCTCCGGAGGTCCAAAAAGCACTTTTCGAGCAACTTTTTCCACACAAGTGTATTTCTCCAAAAACACCTACACAAACATTAAAACACCAAAATTAGTACAAAAATCGAGACTAACAATAGAGATACTGAGGACAATTCAGACACAAAAAAGTGTCTAACATCAAGCGACTCTTAACATGAGTTTTGATTCACTAAAATATGACAACCAAACTTGACATACCAACGCTTGGTGGGTTCAACGAGCTATGCTCTAATAGAGAATATCAGAGAGTTCCGTCCACCAATGAATTTTCAAGTCCCCAAGCTGCCAGAATTCGATGAGAAAACAGATGATCCATATCAACACGTTTTACATTATGAAACTGCCATGTCCCTGTGGCAGTACAACGTTGAACTGATGTGCAATATGTTTCTACAATCACTGACCGGCGGAGCAATTACGTGGTTCAATCAGCTCAATGCACAGTCAATTGGGACTTACCGTAAGCTGGTTGATAAATTATTCTCACACTACAAATACAATATACGTGATCGGAAGGGATGCCATTCATTGTTCCTTCTAAATATTCAAAAAGGGAAAAGCAGCATACAGTTTACTCGACACTTTAAGAAAGAGTTGGTTGAAGTGGATGGTGCCAACGATCAAGTCATTGTTGAGGCTTACAAACAGGCATACCAATAACATAGATAGTCTCGTCCTATGATCGCATTATAGGGAGATCGACAATCCAGCAATAAGAAATTGCCCACAACGGACTTGTTAACTACTGTTATATGCATCTTTACTTTCCCAATCACCTTTGTTATTTCACTGAAGTCGATAATTAGATTTTCGTCCTCTTCGACCAATCTGGAAAATAAAGATGCATGTGATCGGTGCAGTCACATCCTTGTATCACCAATGCCTGAAGTTCATTACATCTGAAGGGGTCATGAAGGTGAAAAACGACCAGATGACAGCCTATAAGTGTCATGAAACGCTATGGATGAATACTGGAAATCAGTTTTTAGCGGGAACCATATCCTGCGAGTCGAACAAAAATAGAAATTATAGAATCCTCTCCCGCCAGAATCATACGTGGGAGAGGATGCGGCTAATCCTCCAACATTCGAGAAACTTATTGAGGTCCAGATTGGGTGCGAGTAGCGCAAAACCACGTTTGTAGGGGAAGATCTACCTTTGCACAAACTTGATAGTTTGATTACATTGTTAAGGGCAAACGTTGACGTCTTAGCATGGATTTTTGTTAAAATGCCAGGAATAGATCCGAACATAACCTGTCATAGGCTAAACATCGACGAGAAGTTCCGTCCAATTTGTCAGAAGGTTCGATATATGGTGCAAAATAAAAATATGGAGTGGCTGTGGAAGTTGAGAAGATGTTGGAGGCAGGCTTCATTCGACCAGTCCAGTATCCTCGCTGGTCATCTAATGTCGTGCCCGTTCCAAAGAAAGATTAATAAAATTTGTGTTTGTACCATTTGAATAAAGCATGCCCGAGTGATCCGTATCCACTTCCGCGGATAATATATTTGGTGGATAAAACCTCGGGATACGCCAGACTATCATTCATGGATGGGTTTTCAGGGTATAATCAAATACCTTTGTTCGAACAGGATCATGAACATACTTCCTTCGTAACTGACAGAGGAGTTTACTGCTATACTGTGATGCCATTCGGGCTGAAGAACGCTGGTGCAACCTACCAAAAATTGGTAGACGATATGTTCAAAGATCTGATTGGGAAGACGATGGAGGTGTATATCGATAATATGGTAGTAAAATATGAGCAAAAAGAGTCTCATTTACTCAATCTACATAAGGCATTCGATATTTTGAGGCGATATCTGATGAAGCTCAATCCAGCAAAATGTTTGTTCGGGCTATCTCCAGGCAAGTTTCTTGGATACTTGATGACCCATAGAGGAATCGAGGCGAATCCAGAACAAATCAGATCCATCAGAGATATGCCATCCACGAGGACGAAAAAGGAGGTCCAGAAGCTGGTAGGGCGATTGGCAGCTTTGAACCATTTCATCTCACGCTCGTCATATCGATTCAAACCCTTCCTTGACGTCCTAAAGAAAGCGATGAACTTTTGGTGGACAGATGAGTGCGAATAAGCTTTCAACGAAATCAAGCAATATTTTTCTATTTCCTCAGTATTGGTGAGTCCAAAAACTGGACAACCCATCGGAGTTTATCTAGGTGCGACATAATGTGTTGTAAGTGCAATATTATTCGTTACTGATCCACATGAGAAACCTCGCCGCCTCGAGCCTTATTTCCAAGGAAGACAAATCATAGTTTACTCTGAATACCCATTAAAGAGAATCTTAGAACGCGCTGATGACTTGAGCTGGTTGGCTATTTGGTCAAATTTTTCTAAGGTCATATGAGATCAAGTATGAAACCAGAACTGTTGAGAAGGGACATGCTCTAGCTAAACTGTTAGCAGATTTTCCTGTGGACGACATAGAAACAGTTATCAAAGAAGAAGAGTTGTTGAACAGACCAACGAAATCAACCACTAATCAGACTGGGGGCGAGTCCGTAATAAAGGTTGATGTGCCTAAGCCACTGTGGACTGTATTCACTGATGGGTACTCAAATTTTGGAGGAGCTGGTGTTGGATGTGTCATCCTCACCCTTGATGGTTCAAATATTGAGAAGGAAACCAGATTGGGCTTTCACGCGTCGAATAATGAAGCTGAGTATGAAGCAGCGATTGTCGGGTTAAAAGTTGTCAAACAGTTAGAGGCAAAGAATGTGAAACTTATTACTGATTCCATGCTAGTAGTTAATCAATTTCTAGGTACATATAGAGCCAAGAAAGAGAGAATGGCCTTATATTTAGATTGCATGAGAGAGCTAGTAAACAGGTTCGACCGATTCTCTATTAGGCAGTGAACAAGGTTGGAAAACAGGCATGCTGACGCCTTAGCATATCTATCTTCAGCCGTCGATACAAGCGCCACTCGTTTTGTTGTAGTTGATTTCCAAGAATTACCTAGCATCTCCGACATCCACTCTATTCTGGCTCTCGAACACGGTAGTGGAGGCGAGAAGGTAAATATGCTAGCATAAGAAGATATTGACGGCATTAACAGCAACATGGATGTTGACAGTCAAATGATAGACGATTCAGGCGATCCTGCTGAAAATAATTCAGACTAGCGACAACCTTATGTGCGTTATTTGACAACCAATGAACTCCCAGACGATCAACAACTCGCTTCAAAAGTAAAAAATAATGCATGGAGATATTCGATGATCGAGGGACAACTATGCCGCAAACTTGTAGCTTTGGAGCCGTTTTTCGATGCATATCTGCCGAGGAAGGACAAATGATATTGGCAGAGGCTCTTTGTTAGAATATAGCTCGGTTGAACCCACCAAGCGTTGGTATGTCAAGTTTGGTTGTCATATTTTAGTGAACCAAAACTCATATAAGAGTCGTTTGATTATGTACTAGAGACAACTTCGTATAGGTTAATTAGACTATAAAGTCTAGGATTATGAGACATACAAGTATTACTCGAAGACCTGAAAAACGTGAAGAAGTAACGAGCTACAACGTCGACATCATCCTTCCTCTTGAGGTTAGTAATATTGACTTGAACTGTTTCATTCCTAACGTATCTTTCAAGTCGTGTTATATTGAAAACATAACTGCGAAGCTATGAATGAATATTTTACTCTAGTAGTGAGACATGATCGTATGATCATAATATTAAGGAATTAGACTACGAAGTATAACGCTTATCTTTTGAACTTCGTAGATATGACATCGACATAATCTTATAAATGCTATTGTGATTATGTGTATGGGTTAAGGTGAAGATTTCATCCTAAGAAACAATTTTTACATTTGTTTAAAGGAAGTACATTCATGAACTTGTTTTATGAATCGAAAGGGAAATCGCTAGGCTTATCGGTATTGTTATTCATTGCATATCTTTGGATTACCAATATGTGTGAGTTGGTAGAACCGATCATAACTTGTTATGTATCTTGGTATAACTAATCACAATGCCTGACTTATGATTTGGTATAACTAGTTTTGTTTAATTAGTGTAACCGATCCTAAGTAATCACCTGAGATGGTATGATCGATATTTGTAATTGGTGTGACCGATCCTAGTAATTGATGTGAACGATCACAAAAGAGTTGTGTAATCGATCCTTGTAATTAGTGTAACTGGTCTTAGTAATTGGTGTAACCGATCCTGGTAATTGGTGTAACTGATCCTAGTGACTGGTGTGACCGATCACAAGCAATACCATGTGTATATGGTAACCGGTCCTGGTAATTGATAGGTGCCTAAAATACATCTTTTGAATGTCAATTTCTTATACTTTTCTTTACTATTTTCTCTTGTATTTTTGTATATTACGCTTCTTTTGCATTTTGTAGGTATTTTGGAGTCATGTGAAGAAAAAGAAGAGAAAAGAGAACTGAATTGGTTGTTCGACGACCTTGGGAGTCCATGGAGTTGAAGTACAGGAGCACCATGGTTTTGAAGTTTCAAATAAAGGAATTACCGGAGCACCCAAGCTTCTCGGATCAGGGCCACCACCCACTTCCTTTTTTTTTTTTTTTTTAATTTTTTTTTCTATTTTTTTAAACTAAAGGCATCAAACTCTACAAATTATATACAAATTACATAAACTGATACTCCAACTCATAGCTATTTCTGAACAATAGAGGATAAACACTAAACAAGCTATTTAGTTGGTATCTAATCCCAACTCAGCCAATATATACCTCATCGTCAAGAAAAAAATTCCATCTACTTAGAAAGGCTAGTGTTTATTCTAAATTGTTCAAAAATTTCTAAAAGTTGGAGTTTTGTATACGTCAATTTTTTTTTTTTATTATTATACCCTACCCCCACACTTAAATCAAACATTGTCCTCAATGTTTCAAACTATTGCAAAAAGAATAAGAGGAATACTTAAAAAAGACAAGGAAGTAAGAATTGGAATTGTTCACCTGATTGAGGCATACGAGAAACATTCAAAATAGACTTCCCATATATCAACAATCTGAAAATTTGAGGATCCACCCACAAAACAATTTGCATATATAGCAAAAGATTCACAAGAATGTTAACATATAGTGGGAAAAATGAAATTATCATCCGACGAGAGTCACCCCCACACTTAGTCCTTTCTACACTCGAAAGTGTATACAAAACATAAGTGGAAGGCACTTCTATTCGTTCCTCTTGGCAAACTTGCATGGTGTTAGACTCAAACACATATGGTGGATACTTAGATGCAAGAAATTCGGATAAAATTTTAGAAGCACATAATTCCATCCCCAAATGAGTGATGCGTGTCGTAACCACAACAAATTAATCGAGATATTTCTCACTAATTACAGGTAATATAGTGATAGTAAGGATCGTTCCCACAGAGAGCTGTATAATTGATATGTTATTTAGATAGCAAAACAAAGTAAAAAGGGGGGTTGGTTTATATAAAATAAATAAAAAGAGAATAAGATAAAAGGGATGATCAAGGAATCCCTCGCCGTTACCAAGCGATAGTTGGATTAATATACTTATTTATCTTCGTTAGATACATTCATCACCAACCGTAGGAAAGCATCTAAAGCAGTGTTATCCCCAAAGTTCCTTATGTAACCGGATACCGAAGCGCTCGCATATCAAGTTCTATCCAACTGAACCACCAAGTAGTAGCGCACTCAAGGTGTAACCCAATCGAAAGCTTTAAGTTATGTGAACTTAGGTTGATCCCAACAGTTAGACTCTTAGCGCAAGGTCCACTTACTAGTTTTGTCTTCACACACGATTGCTCCACAGAATCCCTCTGCAAGGTCTCACGTTCTCTACTTATGCAAGGATTATTCAACAATTACACGGATATCCTAACCCTTTACTAGCAATAGAATGATCAATAGACTAATCTAGTATGTATCCAAAATCAATCTAAGAATCACTCATAAACATTAGATATAGTGAAAACAAACGATAAGATGATTAAAACTCCGAACAAACTTGTATAATAATAAAGCTTCACACTAGAACATTGAATTCATCCTTAATCAACAAAGGTTTAGCTAGACATGGTTACAAAAGAGAATGGGTTCCCCCTAAAGGGATAAACACTAGGTTTTGATGTAGAAGTTGTGGTATGGGAGGTAGAATTTTGTCTCCCAAGGTATGGTATATCTTCTTAAGGCTCTTGATGTCTACTTATATAGAACTCTCAAAGTTATGCTTTAGAATCCTTCCGGGACCGTGTTTCCTTGAGTTAGAAGTCAATTTTGCATCCAAATATGTCCCAGAAAGTTGTCAGGTTTGGCTCATAACTTGTCGACCTTTCCCGGACGAACCTGACAAGTGAAATTTACTCCAGGCGATTACCAGGTTCGGCTCACTTGATTATATTACTTTTGAGCCAAACACTCTCCTGTATACTCTTCGAAAATCGAGCTAATGAAGTTATCAGCCGAACATCTCTCTATGGAATTGACACTCAAACATGTAAATTAAGCACTTATCAAATTCCCCCACACTTAGCTTTTGCTAGTCCTCGAGCAGACTACCTAAAATACAACAACTCCATGTCGTCGAGGATACATATGCACTTATCAAATTCAACATTCCTTTAAACCCCTATGTGTCCCTAGTGGACGAGTTATAGTCTCGTGAGGGCTTACGAGAGGTATACCCACAAAACCTACTCCAACTTCAAAGCGTTCCAGCGTCCCAAGCATCCAAAGATCTATGAGGACATAGAATTTCTGCATGCTAATAATAAGAAGTTACAAATACCAAAGAACATATTCTCATTCTCATTTAGTGAGAAATAACCAAACCATAATGAGAGAAAGCGTGTTTGAGAGCGATCAATAAGCATTTCGCCTCGACTTCTGCCTCACCAATAGGGTTTTATGATAATTGCACTTAATAAGGCGGCTTTTTTATGGGTCTCACATGTGTCCAGGTAGGAATGAAGAGAGAAATCCTACACACGTTGAATGGTGTTTGAGGGTGAAAACCGTTTCTGCTGATTTTGGTAATATTGAGTGTATGTGGGTGAGAAACGAATCTAGACCCTAAACAATGTACTGCACGAGAGTACTTTTGATTCGAGAGATCAATCAGGCAAAATCCCGGCCTAAGCCAAGAAATGGCCGCCTGTGCTTGCTTGATCACAAAGTGAAGGAGAAGGGTTGGTCTTAGGGAGGGAAGCGAAGAAAGTGTTGAGACCAGAATGGTTGATTCTGTAAGTGTGGGCGTTTTGTGACTTGTATCAGAAAGTTGAACTGGCTAGCTGGATGAAAAAGCTATCAGATGATTTCTGGATGTTGTATTGTTCTCCCGACCAAAACTTGTTGTTTGGTGGAAATAGGTGAGACCTATTTCTACAAGTCATAGTGAAACGTACGCTGGTCTCGTAGGAAGTGGAAACGATTGAATGGTGGAAGAAAAAAGTAACGTGTAACTATTAGACGTTATGCTTCCATGATTAGGGAAGTGAATTCGTGTAACCGCCAGTCATTACGCTTCCATGATGAAGGAAATGAATTGTTTACACCGTTACTTTTCACCACCACTAATTATCCCACTTCATGACACTTTCTTGTAACGGGCGCATTGCACGCCGCACGTTGTAAACCGCCAGACCAATACCCTGATGAGCATCCCCCAGTTTATGACATATTTTGATGTCTCGAGTGTTTTCGTGGAATACATGTAGCACTTTGCTACGTGTGGCAAGTTAAAATCTAGAGGCTTGCCGCAAGTAAATAGCATGTGATGCTAGGCTCGTTTTGGCTAGTCGTCTAAAACTTGTCGTGAGCTTACCGGTTTGGTGGAGAACTTCGATGGCCGGGATCGCATATTTTTAATAAGGGTATCCGTTGATTGTGGCTACCTTGTGTTGGCGCCTGACAATGGCGAAGTGGAATTGCGACATGACTTGTGCATGCCAGTGGCACGATGGTGCAAGTGGCGCCTGGCGTAGCCATGGTCGTTGGGTTTAGGCGGTTGGTCGCCTAAGAGTTGCCACAAGTCCATCAGTTCGGTAGCGAACTTGGATGGATGAGATTGCATCTCATGAATAAGGATGACCATTGATTATGGCCACATCTTGTTGTATAGCGAAGTGGCGTCAGCCACATGCTAATGGCATGCCAGTGGCATAGCCGTGGCATAGCGGTATGCCGGTGATGTTGCGGTATGGCCAAAGCTAAAAATTGGCTTCGTGTCCAAAGTTAGGTTTTGGCGCCGTGGAAGAATTAGGGCTTCACGTGGACAAGGTTCCGTGGAATAATTAGGGGTTGGCGTGGCCAAGGTGCCGTGGAAGAATTAGGGCTTGGCGTGGCCAAGGTGCCGTGGAAGAATTAGGGATTGGCGTGGCCAAGGCTTGGTTTTTGTGCCGTGGAGTCGGACCCACATGTGGCGTGGCAACATTGGCCCTATTGCCACGCCAATCCCATTGCTCCGGGAAACGCTATTTGTCTTTGGTAGCAATTTGCCCGAATTAAGGTTTGGAATGTCAAAACCCTAATTAGTGCACGTGGCATGCGGCTGCGGCATGGCGCTACTTTTGTGCAAACGGAGCCATGGCTATGCCAAATGAACTATGACAAGGCCATAGTGTGGAAACGGCCATAGGAGTAGGAATTGCCGTGGGTGGCTATTTATGGCAGGTTGCCACGAAGTGGCATGTTTGCGAGGTAGCATGTTGTGAAGTTAGCATGTTGCGAAGTTGCCACGGTAGAGTGGCATGTTGGCATGCTACCGCGGTAGAGTGGCATGTTGGCATGCCGACCAATATGGTGTTGTGATAGGGCGCGTTTGGCTTGTCAGTTTATCAAGGTGGCGCGACAAGGTGTGTTTGGTCTTTAACGTATGGTGGCAAGTTTAGAGTAACTTTATTGGCCACAAAATGGGGCCGGCCAAACACAAGGCGCGACCACACTTCTGGTGAGAGTGTGGCGGCATTGGCGCGTTCTGATTGGTCGATTAGAAGTGGGGTCGGCAAGCATGGGCCCATCCACAACTTGTGTGCGTGTGGCAAGTTTAAAGCGACCTGATTGGTCGAGATAAATAGGGTCGGGGCGTGGCTAATGGCGCTAGCTTGCCTAAGGCATAGCCACGCCTCTTTGCCGTCGTGGCTCCTCGTTTTCTTATTACGGGCGAGGTTCTCGCACCGCTAATCCATGGCGGATTAATTACTTAGGCTTAATTTTGACAAGCAAGGTCTGGTACATTGTGCGAGGCGCGAAACCCTAACTTCTGTAAGTTAGTCAGGACGATTGATTGAGTTCTATGTGTTGACACAGAGTTCTTTTAAGTTCATTGCCAGAGAGAAGCATGCTTTTCTGATTCGAATACCTTATGCAAAGACCTTATCCTTGATACTTGGAGATTCGTGCTACTCTGCTGAGAGTGAACACAAATCGTCATGCCATATCAACATTAAGGGTTCAGCCGGAGAACATAGCATAGAAGGCATTCAGAGGAACTTATATTAAGTGAATATACGCGAGGCGCCGAAATTCACAGAACATCTGGGATGGTTGCTACATTCGCCAGTCTGGATAAATTCATGTAAGTGTCTTGAGAGGCTCAATAAGTATGCCAGTGGAGAGCTTAGTGGTAGGCTGTTAAGAGTGTCTCGCCTACGTGTTAACTGCAAGTGCACAGTGCCTATTGGAGGCAGGGCAAGTACATGTCGATCCACAGGGAAATGGAGTTGCTGTAGAGTTGATCTAAGGCTTTACAAAACTGATTTTCTAGAGAGGTAACACAATTGTAAACTGGTTTTGGTGTCGATACGACTGAATGATTGTGGTGACTCTAATCTAAGGTAGCAATATGAGTAAGAGTGTTATGACAGTTGGGAAAGTTACTAGGATGGTCAATTCCACCCTCTAATCATATGCTAAGGTACTTCAAATTCTCACTGTGTTCTTGTGCCTTCCCTTGAAGGCCTCAAATGGATAATTGATTAACTCACTCCCCTCACTTACCCCTAGTATCAGTGGTCTTCTTACGCACCACCGATCACAGTGAGTTTAGTTCAAAGGCTAACTAAAATCCTAAGCATTACAAAATACAAGAACACTTTGAGAATTAGATTAACTTGACATTAAATTAAAGGGTTTCATCTACACCCTAGTAGAGTAAATTAAAACATCATGCAAAGCATAAACAAAATTCAAATTATGTTAACAAAATAAAACCCTAAAAACTGACTGAGTTCTCTCTCATGAAGAACAATTGATTTTATACCTCCCCAATCGCTCAAACTTACAATTAATGAGCACCCTGACTTGTTTCCTCTGCTAATTCGGCTCTGGTAGCCATGCACCCGCTGTTGGAGAAAACCCTAACCCTAACTCTTTTTATCTCAGACTTAGCTTCTAGGGTGAAGAAGCTATGAAGGAGATAAAGAGACATTAGGGGGTGGTGAAGGAGGTGGTACTGGTCCGGCTGTGGTGGCTGGTGTCAGGGGAAGGAGATGGTGGTGGCAAAGTCGGCTGCTGGTCGGGTGAAGGAGGAGGATGGGTTTTCTCTGAAACTGTCGGGGGAGGAGAAAGAGAAGAGAAAGAGAAATGGGGATTTGGTCGATGGGTGTAGGTGTGGGTGAATTCGGTGTTGAGCAGGTGCAGCGAGAAGTGATGGGATGGTTGGAGCGACCGTTGGATCTCGGTGAACCCGATGCGTGGGTTGATGCGGCCTTCGGATGTAGATAGAGCAAATCTAACGGCTAAGAGTAAAACGGGCTTTGATTCGGTATGGCCGGGTCTTGACCGCTCAAGCCCATGTCTTGTAAGTTGGGTTGCTTCTTGTCAAGTTGCAACCGATGCACGCGTGGGCTTTGGCTTTTGCTCCATAGACGCTCGTCTCCAATTCTTTGCTCTTTTGGCTCCTCAATTTCTCCGAACCTTATTTACTACCTAAAAACACAAAATTAATTAGTACAAATATTTATTC